>PVHP010026409.1:0-24660 GCA_004024765.1 Zapus hudsonius | reverse complement strand
TCCCGGGGGATAATGGCGGCGGGAGCCAGCCGGGGCGGGAGGGCTCGGCCCTCTGCTCCACAGGGGAGCAGAGAGGGATGGAGAGTTCGAATTCGGGTTCGGCCGGTGTCCAAAGCCTGGATAGCAGTTGAGGGGGGTCAAACCTTTAGGAGAGTCCTGGCGAAGTTGTTACTCGGCCACCATCTTGCTCCGCCCTCCGAGATCTGAATTTTTTAACTGAGGTGGATCCTTGAAATATAGAAAGTAATTGGAAACGAGAGACTTCTGTCAGAAATTCACTAATGTCTTCCCAGATTTTCTCCCCTGAAATGCTTTTCTGATTCTTTGTGAAGTGTGGTCACGAGGTAGGATGTTTTGGAAGAAAAGACTAGCCTGCCAGATGGTTTTCCTGTCCACAGTCCTGATTATGTGGTGGGTGGGGTGGAGGGGGGAACAGGGCCATGCAGGCATTAGGACAGGGGTCTGAGAGAGGTTTTAAGCTGCTAGACGATGACATGTGCATGGCACATTCCACATTGTGGTCATTGTACCACCCCGGGCCAGAGTCTTCAGAGCCACTCCTCCAGGCTCTGCTCCTGCCCACCGAGCCCCTGCTGCTCACATCCTGTGCCCATGACAGGGATTGTGCCCGGGCCTTCTGTGTAGAGCTCTGCGTGGGCCCATGACATGTGACAATCCAGGTTGTGCCGTGTTTCCAACAGGAGTCCGGGGGACTTGTTGACAGACTGTTTCTTAAGCAGAGGTTGAGCTTGCTGCCTCAGATGACTTCAGCGCCTATTGACTGCCTGTTTCAGGTAAGAGACCGACTCATCTCAGGAGGATGGCTCCTTCAGGATCTGTTCAAGCCCTTGGGGTGCTCTGCAGAAACACTGGGCTTTATATTTGCTCTGTCTGGAGGGGTGGCAGGGAGGCTGGTGGGGTGCACGAGGGTGGACCTGTGTAGGGGAGCCCTTGGTGCTTTGAGACAAGGTCTAGCTCTGTAGCTCAGGCTGGCCTTGAACTCATGATGCTTCTGCCTCAGCTTCATTAATCCACCACCACATTGGGCAGGACTGAGGTTTTTTTAGTGGGGTGTTAAAATCCACAATGAGGTTCTCAGATGGATCATACTCCCCTTTCATACTGCTTTGGAAGTTTTGTTATGTTGCTTTATTATGTTTTTAATTTATGGGCAGCACCAACCTGCAATTACAGAAGTAGTCATATGAGCTGTATGTGGCCATGAGGCCGTCACCCATTCCTGTTTCATCTCTGTCCCTACTCAGTCTCCTAATCTACCCAGATAATCTTAAGAAAATTGCAGAGAGCAAGCCGTTTCAGCCATAAGCACATTGATTAGTGTTCTCTGACGCTTGCCAGCCTCAGTCACAGTGGCACAGGTCTGTAATCTCAGCCACTTGTATGTGTGAGGCAGGAGAATTACAAGTTCAAGACTTAGTGAGAACCTGCATCAAAATACAGAAAGGCTAGGAGCCAGGATGTGGCTCAGTGGTAGAACATTTGCTTAGGGTATGAGAAACAACAAAACAGCCACTCCTTCAGAAACGAATGACTCCTTCAAACTGATAGTATCTGGGATACTGTTCTTTAGTACATCATGTCTGGTAACCAGAAAGAAGTAGAAAGACTTCTGGGCCAAGAAGACCAGGACCAGAACAGAGATGCCATTCAAAAGATGTGTCACCCGCTGTGCTTCTGCGAGGACTGCGAGAAGCTTGTCTCAGGGTGAGAGAGGGGCTCGGAGGCTTCATGTGCCAGAGCGAGGGGTGTGGCACATGGCGGAACATGATCCTCCCTTGCCATGAGACTCAATGAAGCTTTGTTCCCCTTGCATCTCAACTGGCCCCTCTGTCGTGGGCAGACAGTGACATCTGTCTCAGTGACACATCAGGTGGCAGAGGTCCTGGGCTGGGTGTCAGGGCCAGCCTCAGAAGGGACTCTAGGATGGAGGGGGTGCCCGCTTCCTGTTTCTCATTCTTGATAGGGGTTGAGGCCTGAGGGATTCGTCCTAGGTGGCATCCCGAGCTTGTCTTCTGGTCTTAGGACACTGCCGGGGAGAGGCTTACTGTGCCCTTCGTTCCTCGGTACATTTTTCTATCTTCCTTCTGTTGCAGGAGGTTGAATGATCCGTCAGTTGTCACTCCTTTTTCCCGAGATGACAGGGGGCACACACCTCTCCATGTGGCTGCTCTCTGTGGTATGTGGCCTTAGGCTGGCTCCCATGGGTTACTGAGGCAAACAGATAGTGCCCCAGGGCCCAGCAGAGGCACAGCTGACAGGGGGTGGGAAGGGCTGTATCCCTCAGGGCAGGAAGGAAAGACTGACATATGTCTCCTAATTCTTTTGAGCATATGTAGGTGGGGTAGGGTGAGCGGGCAGGGTGACAGCTATGGGTGTCTACTTCAAGTGCTGTCCACCTTTATTGAGTCCAGGTCTATCACTGGCCTGGTGGTCACCAGTTAGGCTAGACTATCTGTCTAGCATTCCCCACTGCTAAGGACAGAGCAACATGCCTCGTTTTTTCTTTTTTTTTGGGGGGGGTCTGTTTGTTTGTTTGTTTGTTCATTTGTTTGAGGTAGGGTCTCACTCTAGCCCAGGCTGACCTGGAATTCACTATGTAGTCTCAAGTTGACCTCGAACTCATGGTGATTCTCCTACCTCCGCCTCCTGAGGTTTTGTTTTGTTTTGTTTTGTTTTGAACGTGAGTTTTGCTGCTTGAACGCCAGTCCTTGTGAAGCCAGCCTTTTGTGTCTGGAATTTCTGCTGGTCTGTACAGATATGTCTGCGAAATCCAGGATGTTCTGGGCCTCTTACTGGTCTTCATTGGGCCGATTACCACATGGAAATGTACATGACCACATTTCACTTGTTAGTACTTTGAAAGGCTGCGTGCTCATCCACCCTGGAAGTTAGTGAGCCCCAGAGTCTTTTATGGGAATCTAAGGCCCTTTTCCATTGCCGTCTGTTGCTGAGAGGTGGGCTTGAGCGGGATCCCTTCCTGGGTGCCCACAGTGTCCCTCAGAGGGCCAGAGAGTGCCGTGGGTCGAAGCCCCTCTTCTTCCTTCTCCACTGAGAAGTCCTTTTGCTCTGCAGGGCAGGCGTCCCTCATCGACCTCCTTGTTTCCAAGGGTGCTGTGGTGAACGCCACAGACTACCACGGCTCCACCCCTCTCCACCTGGCCTGTCAGAAAGGCTACCAGAGCGTGACGGTGAGCGCGGGGGCTGTGGCGGGGCCGGGAGGTGACTGAGATTGGACTGATGGCCATGCCGTGCCGTAGTCCCCAGAGCTGTTTATCCTTGGGTCCCTGGGAACCAGGAGGCTGAGGCACCTAAGGACGGAATTCTTGGGTTGAGATGGGAAACTCTCAGATCATTTGGGGGATGTCTGAGGGACAGCCCTGACGTCATTCCTCAGGTGTGTGCACCTTTGAAACAGACAGGTTATCCATCGATGAGGCTATGCTGCTTGGGGTGGTATTGGGCAGACTCCAAGTGTCTCTCAACATTTTTAACAGGACACAGTTTGAGTATCTCTTATAATTACAGTGTTTGGAATTGTTCTGGATTTCAGATTATTTTGGATTTGGGAATATTGACACATTCATGAGCTATCTTGAGCACAAATTCATTTGTAGTTTTTCTTTTCTTTTTTCAAAAATATTTAGTTATTTGCGAGAGAGCGAGAAAGAGGCAGATAGAGAGAGTGGGCACCCCAGGGCCTCCAGCCACTGCAAACAAACTCCAGACATATGCGCCACCTTGTGCATCTGTCTTTACGTGGGTCCTGGGGAATTGAACTTGGGTCCTTCTGCTTTGCAGGCAACCACATTAACCACTGAGCCATCTCTCCAGCCCTCTCCTCTTTTTTTTCCTTTTCTCCTCTTTCTTTCTTTGAGGTGCATTTGAGACAGGGTCTTGCTCTATCCCAGGCTGACTTCCAGTGGTGGCGGTCCTTGTCTTAGTCCCCAGTGGTCACACTGCCATCTCAGTTGTGTCTATGGTGGCCTGGAGGTGACTTTACAGCATCTTGTATGGGTGGCTCCTGTTACCGCTCTAGCACCTGTCACACACCTTTGTCACGTGGGGTCAACTGTGGCATTTTCCACTTGGGTTGTTCAGCACTAGGAATGTAACTCTGTGGGAGAACATCTCCCTAGCATGGGTGAGGATCTAGGTTTCATCCCCAGCACTGCAAAAGGAAAAGAAAAAAGAAAGGAAAAGACCAGAGTGCTGGCCTGCTGGATTTGTGGAGCAGGAAGACTCGGCCGTGGAAGTGGATTTTCGATGTGGGCAATGATGCCACCCCCAGCACGCAAGCACTCACCTGGTGTGTGACCCTGTCCCCTCTCCTCTCCAGCTGCTGCTGCTGCACTACAAGGCCAACACTGAGGCGCAGGACAACAACGGCAACACCCCACTCCACCTGGCCTGTACCTATGGCCACGAAGACGTAAGTGGCACCTGCTCTGCCCAGGGGTGCGCTTCTCACTCGGGAGAAACGGGGACTTCTAACTGTGCACCGTTGCATTTCATGTTAGTAATTATTGGAACATGGGATGCATAGTTTGTTTTAATTAGAAATTTTAAGTTATATTACAGATGCTGTGTCGAGTCACTGAAATCTACAACTTAATTGCTCATAATATTTTCTTGAAGTTAAATTATTATCACTCATCCTTGCCCATCTGGCTCTTCGAAATTTTTATTCAATAGTAATATTTAGGGATTTAAAATTTCCATTTTTCTTGCTATTTTACTGTGTGTGTGTGTGCATGTGTGTGCGTTTGTGCATGTTATGTTTTGTTACACATTCTCCCTCCCTCTTCTCTCTAGAGTTATATGAAGATAGATTGAGATTCCTTGAGAGTTTAGTTTGAATCCAGTGGTTGGTGTACAAAATTGAGCTCCTCTACAGTTTTGTCTTTTTGATGGATGGTGCTGTATAGCCCAGGATAGCCTTGACCACAATCCTCCTATCTCAGCCTCTAGTGAGCACTGGATTACAAGTGTGAGGCACCCCACTCAGCCTCAGTCTACCATTTCTTTTTTTAAATAATACTTTGTATTGATTTGCAAGGAGAGAGAGAAAATATAAATACAAATATGGTTGTGTTAGGTCCTCGAGCCAGTGCCAAAGAACTCCAGATGCATGTGTCACTTTGTGCATCTGGCTTTACATGGGTCCTGGGGAATCAAACCTGAGTCCTTAGGCATTGCAGGCAAGCACCTTAACCCTTGAGCCATCTCTCCAGCCCTATCTACCATTTCTTATTAATTCGGTTTTCCAGAAAGGTGCTCTACCTCTGAGCCATGCCCCCAGTCCCTCAATGGTGGATTTTAGACAAGTGCTCTACCACTGAGCCAGTTGGAATTTTTGGAAAATTGTGAGGTGTCTTGATTAGGGGACATGGAACCTGTGGGTTGTTACTGTCCACTCTTGAACTTTTGCTTGGTGAGTGGAGCCTTAGTGCCTCCGGGACATGGACCATGGCGGAGGCAGGCTCAGACATCGTGGTGATGTTCCGTTGTCTTTGCAGTGTGTGAAGGCGTTGGTCTACTACGACGTGCAGTCGTGCAGATTGGATATTGGTAACGAGAAAGGAGACACAGCCCTTCACATCGCTGCACGCTGGGGTTACCAGGGCATCATAGAGACCTTGCTGCAGAACGGAGCCCCCACAGACATCCAGAACAGACGGAAGGAAACGCCGCTCCAGTGTGCATTGAACTCAAAGGTAGTTCTAAAAATCAGCGTGTGCAGAGCGGTCTTGCTGGACACATGTGCCTCAATGCTCGAGGTCCTGGAACTTGGTCTATACCCTCTGCTACATACAGACCTCATTGTGGGCAGGTATCCCTTGCTGTGCATTCTAGCAGGGTGTTGGCCCCAGCCTCTGAGTGCTGTGGATAGCAGTAGATGGACCAGGTGCAGAAGAAGGGACAGTAGCTCTGGACAAAGGCAGAGAGAGGGATGGGGAGGTGGCTCCGCTGTTACAGTTACTCGATTGCAAACCTGCTGGCTGGGGTTCAGTTCTCTCGCCACCCACATAAGCCAAAGCAAAAAAGTGGTGTAAGTACCTAAAGTTAGTCTGAAGAGGCAAGAGACCCTGGTGTATGTGTCTCTCTGTCTCTCTCTCTCTCTCTCACACACACTGTACACAAAGTACACATTAAAAGGAAAAGCAGAGAAAGGAAGTGAGGGTGAAACAGTGTGTATCCAAGGTCAGTTTGATTCCAGTTTATCTAGTCTTTTAGTTTGGGAGGCAGGGTCTCACTGTGTAGCCTTGTTTTGTTTGCTGTTCTGAGACCAGGTCTTGCTGTGTAGACCAAGCTAGCCTGCTCCAGTCTCCTACATGCTGGGCTTCCAGGTGTGCACTGCCATGCCCAGCCCTAGCCTGAGTTTCCCATCCGTCTGAGGGTGAGGCCCCAGTGGTGTTGCAGGACCCAAGGCTCTTGTCCACGGGGACAGGCAGGCAAAGGGGCCAGGCATCTCATTTGATGCTTATCTTACCCCTTCATGCCCTAGATTCTGTCTGTAATGGAAGCCCATCACCAGTCCATTGAAAGGAGGCTGAAGCCCTCGGAGGTACGTCTGCAGGGCTGTGCCAGTTGGTGACATTGGAGCTCAAGGCCCTATCCGCCGGGACTCACGTGTCTGTGTCCGTGTCCCTTTCCTTGCCTGGGTTGCCTTTCTGCAGGTTCCTATACAGTCCCCTCCATGTGCCATGGATTCCATCAGTCAGGGCTCCTCAATATCCAGCTTTTCCTCCATATCGGTGAGCTCCAGACAAGAGGAGACCAGGAAAGACTACAGGGAGGTGAGCCTTCTGGAGGGGAGGGTCCTAGTGCTGTGTGGCCTGCTGAAGCGCTGTAGGCTGACCAGAACTGCCCATCAGCCTGCCTGCCAGTGACGGGGCAGCTGGTGTCTGCCAAGGCCAAGGTCAGGGCCTTTGAGATGGGCCCAGCTGTGTCTCATGATGTTTCGTACCTCTTCTGGACCTTCCAGGGTCTTCCCTCAGCAGCAGTCTGCTTGGTAGAGTATATAGAGATATAGATATCTCTTGTATATGTGCGTATATATACATATACAGTACACACACACATATATATATTATATATATATATGAGAGAAGGAAAGAGAGAGACAGAGAAACACCTACAGTAAGAAAAAGACAAAGACGAGGCAAGAAACAGAAACAGATTATGTTCTGAGAAAAATTCAAGTAAAACTACCTTCAAGTTCCCGATTTCATACTCTTCAAAGTATATCCTCCGCCTGGTCCCTGCTTCATGAGTGCCTGTTACTAACCTGAGGCATCTTTGCAATTTCTGTCGACATGTGCTCATGGGTACAGGTCAAATTTTTGTGTGAAAGCTGATTTATAGCCCCCCTTTTTTTTCCTGTTGTCTTAACACTTGTTCGGTGTCAGCAGAATAGCTCCGTCTCATTCTCTCTCTGAAGAGGGGACCACTATGTGACTGCTCCATACTTCCTCTGATGGCTTTCTGCCACCCCAGTACTCACCCCAAAGCCAGGACACACCCCTGGTGGGGAATCCAGTGAGCTGTGTCTCAATGCAGAGACAAGGAAAGCCAAGAGGCATGATGACGTAGTCTAACAGAGGCCTGGAGGTGTGCTCGGGTCCTCAGCTAGTGGATTATGGGAGCTCAGGGTATGAAGCACTGAATCCGGTGGCTGGCTCCTTCGAAAGTGATCCTCAGCCAGGCCAGGCCATTCGAGCTACTCGGGAAGTGGAGGTTTGGACATCACAAGTTGGAGGCCAGCCTGGGCTACAGTGGGTGTCAGGGTCATAGTAGGGGAGAGAGGCGTGGTTCAGAGTGGGAGGGAAGGGTATGGAAGGGGCCTGAACTCAGAACCACGAGGAAAGGTAGAAGAAAACTCAAAAAACGCATGAGGTGGAGGACAGGAACAGATCAAGGGAAAGGAAGCTCTGAGAGGGAGAGAGAGAAAAGGGGGTGCTTGCTGCAGGGGAGAGAGTGCACACACCTCAGAGCAGGAGAACTGAGGAGAAGAGGCATGTGAGAGAGAAGGTTTTAAACCCTTTGGGGGAAAGGAAGGAAAAGTTGGGAGATTGTGCAGTGTGCCTATGGCTCTGTTGGAGCCTGCAGGGGGGCCAGGCTGGCTGGAGCCCCTGCTGAACTCTTTCAGGGAAGTGAGATCTTTGAAGTGTCAATGACTGGAACAGGAGCCAGTTCCAGAGAGATGGGAGGAGGGATTCTGGGATTCTTACAGTGAGCTTTTAAGGCCAGCCTGGACAACTCAGTGACACCCTGTGTCAAAATAAAGAAGTGAAAAGAGGGGTGGGGATAGAGCTCAGAAGCAGAGTTCGTGCCCATGCCCAGCACCAGGAGGCCCTGGGGTCCGTCTTCAGTGCTGTGGGTAAATATAGAACAAACAACAGCAGTGTTCCTGTGTGCACATCTGCTCTGGGCTCTGGGCTCCCCGGCAGACTCCTGTGTGAACAGCTCTAGGCAGTGTTCTTACAAGATACTGACCCTATAGGGCACCCCACATAGGGAAACACATGAAAGCTACCAGGTTTTCAGAGTGTTTATTATTTCTGCTATTATTAAAATTCCCTTAACATTCTTTTTTCCCCTGTGATTAAGGTAGAAAAACTTCTAAGAGCAGTTGCTGATGGAGATCTAGAAATGGTGAGTGTTTAGAAAACCACATTGATTTTTTTCTCATGACTGTCACAAAATGCCTGATGACTTCAGAGAGGAAGGGTTTATTTTACCTCAAGGTTTCAGAGTTCAGTCCAAAATGATAGGAAAGGTGACGTAGTGGTGGAGAGCCTGAGACAGGATGGGAAGTCAGGAGAAGGTGGGAACCAGGGGCCAGGTATAACCTTGAAGGCCTGCCTCTAGTGACCTAGGCCTTGGCCAGGCCCCACCTCTGACAGGCTCTGGAAGCCATCAGAAGAACACAGCAACCCGGGACCAAGCTTCAAAGTGTGAGCGGTTGGTTGGGGGTGGGGAGAACACATTTGAGATTGAATCCACAGGAACATTTTCCAAACCTCACTCTTAAAGCTGCTCCATTTGGTTTTTTTTTTTTTTTTTTTTTTTTTTTTGGCTCTGGTCAGCCTCTAGCTGTGTGGCCTCTTTGTTTGGTCTGAGAAGACTGTGCTGAGCACATGTGTAACCGTGGCAGTGTTGGGCTTTCTCAGTAAATAGAGGCACCTGGTGGGTGTGGTCTCTGCCCCACTCCTGCCCAGGAGCACTCAGAATCCAGAGCAGCCTATGAAAAGAGAAAGAAAGGAAGAAGGGAAGAATCCAAACACTCCAGGGTTATGATGGGGCAGAAGGGGGAAGCAAGGCCAAGTTGCCTGGGGCTCACCAGCAGTTGTGGTCACTTGGAGCCCTGAGCCAGCAGGCTTGAGGTCTAAGGGTGTCTCACGCACAGCTAAGCCCTAAAATCTTGGTTGGGGAGCAGAAGCTATTTGTCAGTGATGTTGGGGGTGGGAGTCCTGACCTCAGTCTGGGAACAGTTCTGTGCGTAGCTCATGGAGACATCGGGCTGCAGCTTCTCTTCACTGCCCACCACCAGGTGCGTTACCTTTTGGAATGGACAGACGAAGACCTGGACGAAGCGGACAGTGCTGTCATGACAGCGGATCTTGAATTCTGTCACCCCCTGTGCCAGTGCCCCAAGTGTGCCCCAGCCCAGAAGGTTTGGCTGTGCCCATGTTGGTGGGATGGGGTGGGCTGGGGGTGGGTGGCAGCCTTCTTTCTCCCCACAGGAAGGCTCCCTGGTTCTCAGGGGCCGACACCTACATGGCTCTGCTCAGACACCCCCTGAGGAGGGCGGGGATGGGTCAGCTGAGGGTGACGGGCTGTCTGGGCAGGAGTTTGTGAGCACACACGCCTTGGGTCTGTGCCCATGGTGTTAGTCCTGAGGAGGCTGCACTTGTGTTCCTTTGCTGAGGATGGTGACCCTTCGTGGACACCCTCCAAGTATGCATATCTCTCCTTCCCTTGACTCAATTTCCACATCTTGCAAAACCTCCTTCCCTTTCCCTTTCTGCCCCCGCTTTTTTTCCTTTTCTTTTATGAGACAAAGTTTAGTTACCTCAGGCTGATCTGAAGCTTGCTGTGTAGCAGAGGAGAGGCTGACCTTGAACTCCTGCCTCCATCTCCTCAGAGCTGGGATTACAGGTGTGCACCCCCACACCTGGCTCTTTTCTGCACATTTCTACATTTTTAAAAACTTGCCATTGAATTTTGAGACTTGTTTATGCATTCTAGATACATGCAGTTCACAGATGTCTTCGTTCTGTCTGTGTCTTATTCGAAGTCTTTACATGACTTCTAGCAGAACAAAAAGAAACTTCTGGAGTCAGGGTCACCCTCAGTAGTCCAGGCTGGACCAGAACTCAGGCTCTTCCTGCCTTCACTTCTCCGGCTGGCACTAGGATTATGGGTGTGTGCCATCACTCCCAGCTCCAAAGGCAAAATTTAAAATTCAGAAGTACAGTTGGTGACTTTTTCCTTTTATGGACTACACTTTTGGTGCCAGAACTGAGTCCTTGGATAGAGCTGTGGCTCAGTAGTTAGCAGCACTTCCTGTGTAAGCCTGAGGACCCAAGGAGGACTGAGAGCGTTCTTTCCCCAGGACGCACATCAACAGCTGGTCTTGGCTATGAGTGTCTGTAACCCCAGTCCTGTAAGGGAGCAGAGACCTGAGAAGGGCTGGAGCTTCGGGGAACCCCAGTCCTGTAGGGGAGCAGAGATCTGAGAAGGCTGGAGGTTCAGGGAACCCCAGTCCTATAGGGGAACAGAGATCTGAGAAGGGCTGGAGCTTCGGGTTCCAGGATCCTTGAGAGACTAGCTCACATCAGAGTGGGCAGAAGAGTGACGAATCAGGGGCACACACACGTGCAAATACTACATGCTCATGCCGTGTTACACACACCACAGGCGAGTGCACTAGTGCTCATGGGCACACACGCTATGCTACACAAGCAAAGCAAAGCTAAAGTGAGATCTCTTTGCTTGGCCATAGATTCCAGACACCCCCTTTATAAAGTTGTAATTTCATATTTTGTAATCACATCCTCCATCCAGTTTGGGTTGGTTTGTATGGGATATGTGAGGTGTAGGTCGCAGTTCACTGTTTGGTTTTGGTGGCTTGTGAACATCGGCTTCTCCCAGCAGCCTGCACTGAGAAGGCGATATCGGGCTGGGCTGCTGGCTTGCAGTAAAGCGCTTGCTGAGCAAGCGTGAGGGTATGAGTTCAGTTCCCCAGCACTCATGTAATGCCAGGCAGAATGTCTGTAATCCCAGCGTGGTGGGAGAGGCAGACAGGTGAACACACAGGGCAAAGTGGCTTGTTCGTCTCGTTGAGTTGGTAAACTCTGGATTCAGTGAGACCCTGTCTTGGTAATAAGGTGGAAAGTGACAAAGATGATGCCCAGCATTGAGCTCTGACCTCCATGCGCGCGCACACACACGTATGCACACACACATGTACAAGCACATGTACACACACACAGGCCGTCTTCTGCTGACGTGGTTTTGCCCTTGTTTGACTCTATGTTGTGACTCTTATTTCTGGCTTCTCCGCTCCTCTCCTCTCCATTGATCTGTGTGTCTGGAATAGAAGAGTCCAAAGCGCTTCCGCCCATCCTCGGGCTCTTACTCTCCCCTCCCCCTCCCACCACATCCCTGAGCCTGGTGGGTGTGACGGGAGGTCTCATCTGTGCTGCCCTGTTCTTCACTTCCTCCATTGAGTGCCCGGGCATGAGGAGAGGGGCTGGCTTTATTAAATCTGAAGCTAACCTTCTGAAGTAGGGATTCCCTTGGGGGCAGTGCTGAGTCTGGAGCCCTGGAGGCCAGTGGTTTCCATTCCTGCAGCCTGATCCTGTGAACGCTGATGTCATTTGTTCCCGTCCTCTGTGTTCACTAGAAGCTGGCAAGGATGCCTGCCAGTGGGCTTGGTGTGAACGTGACCAACCAGGACGGCTCCTCCCCACTGCATGTGGCCGCCCTGCATGGCCGGGAGGAGCTTGTCGTCCTCCTGCTGAAGCATGGTGCCAACGTGGGTGCCAGAGACACAAACCAAGTGGTACCGCTCCACCTGGCCTGCCAGAAGGGCCACTTCCAGGTATGGGTTCTGCGTCTTGGGCAGTGTGGTAGAGACTAGACCCTCACGTGGTGACAGTGTGTGGGGACAAGGAGAGCCCAGAGGACAGTGCTCTCCAACCGAGGCGAGGCTGGTGCTCCCTTCGGGGGTGAAGCCAGCCCCTCCCACTGTCATTCAGACTGGGGGGGTGGGCAGAGCTGTCACTGATCTGGGCCAGGGAGTTGCTGCTTGATGATGTATGATCATGGCTCTGGAGACAGGCCCCAAGAGAGAATTTTAGAACCTTTTCCCCTCTTTCTCTCTTTCTCTCCTTAAGACCTTCTTTCCCCACCATCACTTCTAAGTTCATGACTCTTACATGCTCACCAAAAAACATATATACAAAAATTAAGTTAGGTCCACATATGAAGGAGAACATGTGACATGTGCCTTTCTGAGCCTGGGGGACCTCATATATTTTCCAGTTGTACCCCCTTTTCTGTAAATTTCATTTTACTTTATTAACGTCCTGATGTTGTTTAAAGTCCTGTTTTTCTTTTGGAAAGATTTTATTTCCCTAATTACAGCTTTTGAAAGGCAGGGCCATGTCTTCACTCTGCATCTCTCATGATGCTTCTTGTCGCTGGGACAAAACACTCACCAGAAGCAGTGTACGGGAAGCAAGGATTTAGTTCAGGCTTACCATGTGGAGGAGACTGGATCACTCGACCACACATGCACAGCAGAGAGAGAGCAGCCTGCGTTAGGCAGCTGTCAACACCCAGTCTGGCTGCACTAATCAACCCAGCCCCCCCCTTCAGCAACACTTCCCTCAGCAAGGCTCTACCAGCTGGAGAGAGGAGGAGGTTAAGGCTGGAGAGGACGTGACCTCCAAACCATCACATGTAGTAGCTGTAACTACCGTAGGGTGGTTGTGAAGATGGGAGGGATGCCTAGCACTTCCCCAACACAGCAAACCCTTGGCCATGTGACCCCCTCCCTTCAGTTACCTTTCTCCCAAGGGTCAGGCATGTGTCTAAGCCTGCTTGGGGGCTGGAGAGATGGCTCAGCAGTTAAGGTGCTTGCCTGCAAAGCCTAACGACCTGGATTTGATTCCCCAGCACCCACATGAGGCCAGATGCACAAAGTGGTACATGCATCTGGAGTTCATTTGCAGCAACTAGAGGCCCTGGAGCACCCATTCTGTCTCTCTTCTCTCTGCTTGAAAATAAATAAAAATATATTTTTTTAAAGAGCTGTTTGGTAGGTGTAGAGAGAAGTGAGTTGCACCTTAGAGGATTTCTATTCTCAAGTTTTAATTAAGGTTGAATTTCTTCCTTCTTTGCACTAGGTGGTGAAATGTTTATTAGATTCAAAGGCAAAACCCAACAAAAAGGACTTGAGTGGAAACACACCCCTCATTTACGCCTGTTCTGGTGGACATCACGAAGTCGCTGCACTGTTGCTACAGGTATGGGCTCCTCCCCACACACCAGCCCTTTCTCGTGTCCTGGAGCTGAGCCTCTGGTACTGGGGGATGAACTCTGTACCTACATCTCCACATGTGATTCTGGATGGCAAGAGCAGGGTCCAGGAGTGGGGCTATGTGAGCTGCAGGTTTGGCCTGCTTCATTCAGTTGGTGTGGGAGTCGTTCCCTGGTGTGAGAGTCCTGTCTCTGCCCCTCTGTCTTACTAAAGGCCATACATGCTGTGGTAGAACACAGAATTCGAAGAAAACCCCAACTTGCCCACAACCCTACTACTGAACACAAGCTGTCTTTGTGGACTTAACAAGATACGTGTGCAGAAACCAAGTCAGGTGTGGCGGTACCCACCTATAATCCCAGCACTCAGGAGGCTCTTGACTTCTAGGCTGGCTTGGGCTACATAGTGGGGCCCTGTCTCAAAAAAAAAAAAAGAAAGAAAAAGAAAAAAGAAAAAGAAAAATAGAAGTCTGTGGTTTTTAGATCAGTATTTTGTTTCTATTTAATGTAGAAAATTGTTGCCTAAGTATTTTTGCCCAGTGTGATGTAAGCCTAGTACTGGAGACGTGGAGGCAACCTTAGACCCTGTCTCAAAAAAGCAAAAACTACCAAAAAAATCCTTGAGTTTTTTCTTTTTCCTTTTCTATTTTTTTTGTGATAGAGTCTCCTCACTCTTGTGTCCCAGGCTAATCTGGAACTCACTCTGTAGTTCCAGGCTGGCCTCAAACTCACAGCGATCCTCCTGCCTCTACCTCCAAGTGCTTGGATTAAAGGTGTGCACCATCCAGCTAAATCCTGGAGCTTTAATGGCCTAGTACAGATATACCAGAGTTTATTTTAACTTATTTGCGCCTTTAAGTGACATATGTTTTACGTGGCATCCTGCTTTGCTGATAAATGCTGTAGTGAACATCTTGGCTCATAAATTCTTTTCTCAGTGCGGTGCATATAAAATTCTTTGACACACGGAGAAGCCACAAGACTTTTACATGAACCACACACCTGCAGTCCCAGCACACAGGGGTCTGAGTTGAGCTAGTCACAGTGAGTTCCACGCCAGCCTGGGTTACTAGTGAACAGCCACATACACACATCACCCGGATTCTGCAGTACCGCTCCTTAGCATTGGTTTCTACGGTCTCTCTAGCACGGGGCCTCCATCAACACTTCCAACAACAAGGGCAACACGGCCCTACACCTGGCCGTGGTGGAGAAGCACACCTTGGTGGTGGAGCTGTTGCTGCTGCACGGAGCGTCTGTGCATGTCCTCAACAAGAGGCAGTGCTCGCCTGCCGACTGCGCGGAGCAGGTAGGTGACCGGAGGCCACCCTGCTCCCACTTTGCTGTGACAGCCATGTAGCAGTAACCGTGCCGGGCTGCATGCCAGGCTACGTGCCGGCACGGCTGGGTACCTGGTGGTCACCTGGCCAGGGCTTCTTTCCAGTCAGGTGCTCTCTAGAGAAGAGGCGCACGCTGGGTGTTGTCCTGGACTTAGCAACCCTGTGACACAATCAGATTGCTGAGAGGATTTTGATCCCCAGCCTGATCCCTCCAGCGTGGTGGACGTGTGTCATGGAGATGGTGGGAGGGCAGCCATCCTCGGTTCCTACTCCGAATGGACAGCTGCTAATCGACCCAACTGAGATGTGAAAGTCACCATAAATCCAACTTTATCATAGGCCTGTGTTCATTTTTAGAGCTGGGTTTGATCCTGTTCATCCACTCAGCTAGACTGTGTCTTTTGACCACACAGGTGTGTGTGCAGGTTCTCTGGGCTTGGGGTGTTTAATTATCACTCAAGTGTGGCTTATTATTCCTGGTGGCTTCTCTCCAGTCTGGCCTGCCACACTGGGTTTGTGGCCTGGAAGTTTTTTTTGTCCCACCAATGCTGACACTGACAGAAGCCAAGTAATCCTCTGTTGAGAAAATGTTTTAAAATGTAGTGACCTTTCCCTTCATTGCAGAATTCAAAAATAATGGAGTTACTTCAGGTGTTACCTAGTTGTGTGGCTTCACTGAGTGACGCTGCTGAAACAGATCACAAGGAGTACGTAACGGTGGAGATCAGGAAAAAATGTAAGCACCTCTAGAATGTTCCAACTGGACTTATTTGTACATTCATGGTAGTGTGTCTGTGTTTTGTGATGTTAGTTACAGACCTCAGACCTCATGCTTCATGCATGCTAAGTTGGTGCTTTACTGCTGAGCCAGACCCGGAGCCCCTATTTTAACTGTAAATTAAAAAATGACCACAGAAGTGACTTCTCAATGAGCAGCTTTTCTCTGCGTGCACAGCGTGCATACAAGGGCATGCGGAGGTCAGAGGTCAGTGTGGGGTATCTTCCTCAGTCCTTCTCCACCTTATGTTTCCAGACAGGGTTTCTCACTGAACCTGGAGAGCTCACCAATTCAGTTAGACTAGTCAGCAAGCCCAGGGATCTGAAGTCCAAAAGCAGGTGTTTTTTTTTTTGTTGTTGTTTTTGTAACGTAGGGTCTTACTCTTGTCCAGACTAACCTGAAATTCACTATGTAGTCAAAAGTGGCCTCGGCGATCCTCCTACCTCTGCCTCCCAAGTGCTGGGATTAAAGGCGTGCGCCACCGTGCCCAGCTCCAAAAACAGTTCATGAACATTGTTTTTAGGTTTTCAAGTATTTCCTTTCTTCACCCACAGGGAACTCAAAAATGCATGACTCACCAGATGAGCCTTTTCCTAGAAGGTTCTTCCTTGTTCCCCCCGGGGGCCAGTGTAGGTGAGTATTGTCTTCAAACTGACATGTGCGTCTTCCCTTAGAGTTTATGGGAGCAGGGCCTCTGTGATTGCATGGACCAGTCTGCCCTAGTGCCAATCGATGCTGCCATCTTGTGGCCAACTAGAATACTTGACACCATTATCTCAAACACTAACTGGGGAATACTACTTATTTTGCATTTCCCTAAAGGACTTCAAGGGAGATTATGACAAGAGACAGAAGCGTACCTCATCTCACTGAAGGGTCTTTGCATGAGGTGAGTTATTAAACACTGGCCTATAAGTTTTAAAGTCTGGGTTTTTTGAAAGTAGTCCACGATAAATACATTTCTCCTTTATTTCATCATCCCCTTCACTGAAAGAGTCAGCTCCAGTTAAAACCGCAGTTCTTCAGTGAGACAGACGAGGGTGGGTTTCATTGGTATCACGTGGGGGGCTGAGGTCCAGGGTGCACGGTCTCGCTGTTTAGAGTGAGGATGGAGACAGTGTGAGGTGGGAAGCCACATGCATCCCCAGTTGTGTCCACATTAGACAGTTCTGCGTGTGGACATCCCTCCTGATCTATTGACTCTCAACCACAAATGGAAGCTCAAGGGACAATCTACTACTTTAAGTGACTTCTCAGAAACATGCCTTCTGGGGTAGCTGAGGAGGGGGTAGTGTATGACCCAGGTTGATTGGATCAAAGATATGTACTTTTAAGTCATTTTAGAGAATTTGTAATTATTAGCATGACAGATTTAGCAGTGTATGTTTTTTGAGGCATTGGTCTCGTAGTGAGGCTGGCTTCAGATCCACAGCAATCCTCCTGCCTCAGCCTCCCAGGTGCTAGGATTACAACTGAGCCACCATGCTCAGCTAACGTGACCAAACAATTTCCTGTTTCATCTTCCTTGTCTGCTCCTGGGCGGGAAGCCTTGCTGGAGCTCAGTGAGGAACTCTTTTCTCAGCTGGGACTGGGGACAGCTATGATACACACCGAGTAGTTAGTTCTAGAGACAAGATGGGAAAACAGGCTCTGGAGTGGGTGTATGTCTGACATCACCACAGGGGCATTCGAATTCTGAGCCATTGTCTGACATCCTGGTGGTTGAAACTCAGTGAAGACCCAAACTGAACTGTGCCTTTTCTTGGGCCAGAACAGATGCCGGGGCACCGAGGAAGGAAGCAAGGAGAGGCTGAGGCAGGCTGGCCCTGGACACAGGCGGGTTGACCACGCAGCCATTCCCCGAAGCACACCCAAAGACCCTAGCGCTTCCTGGTCTCAACAGGATGCCGAGAAGTGAGGCGAGCATGACTACACCCTAGAACTCCGTTCCTCTCGAATAAGCGGCACGAGACTCTTCAGTAGAAAGTTCCCAAAGCTTTCCTGTGGCTGAGCAAACGCATGCCACGGAACAGAATGCACACCAGCCCTTTCCTCTCCGAAGCTGACAGACCCCAAGAGTACCGAGATATTCAGGTCCTTCATCTGGGATGATGGAGTCAGTGTTGGGGAGAGGATTCATGGTCCCACTACTGGAAGGTGCTAACAGGTGGCACCTTAGCAAACCCCGAGTGAATCCACCTGGGAGGAGCCAGAGTGGTATTGTGGAGGCCAGGCAGAACGTCCCTTCAGTGAGGACGTGGATCCTGGAACATTCCTTTGCAAAGCAACACTTGACCAGAAGATGCCTACGTGCCAGGCTGACATTCACCTGGGTGACAAGACTGCCCTGTTCCACAGCACGGTTCCCGGAACTTTCCAACTATGTACAGACACCCAGTTGCTGCAGCGGAAAGGACACCCTTTCCGTTAAGAGCGTCCCTTACACGTCACAGTGACAATGGTCAGCAGAGAGGTTGGCACATCTTAAGTCTTTTCATTCAAATTCAAAACTTACAGCACAAACCAGGTCCGTTACTTTGAGTTGAATTTGCCATTTCTTCCTTTTTATAAATTTCTATAGATTCTGTTATTTTTTTATGTTACTGGTCTAGAGTTGCAAACGTGGGTTTGTTCTGAGTGCATTTTTCAATAACTTTGTAATAGGGAAATGGTTTTGTGTGCGTTCTGGGAAATACTCGAGTATGTACAGGAGGGGCTGCTTATTTTTCTACAAAAGTAATTTATGATTAATTTTCTAATGTGCCTTGGATATGTGCCAAATGATGGAAAAGCAGCAGTAAACTCTATGACTCTTGAGCGTGTCACGGGTGGTTTCTGGTGTTTTGCTGTGTCTGCCGTAGGGGAGAGGAGCCCTGGCGGGTGGACATGGTGATTTTGCAGGTCCGAGTTAGCTGACTCCATCATTTGGCAGGTGCACACCTATGTATGCGTGTGTGTGGGGACTGAACTCAGGACCGCCCACATGCTAGAGGCCTTGAACTTCCAGTCTTACTGCCTCAGGCTCCTGAATAGCTGGGATTACAGCCTGTAATAGGGATATTTTCTTTTAAAAAATTGAAGACAAACTCTGATAGTATCCTGTTCTAGTTTTCCTTTTCTGTTTTTAAACAAAACCACTTAATATTAAGTTGCTGTGGTTCTCTAACATTGGAAGTAAGAAACTCTCCTGTAGTTACAGTATGGACATTCTCAAGGTGCAGTTTTTAAATCTTAATTTGTATGTGCGCTATGACGCACACGTGGAGGTCAAAGACGGCCTCTGGGCTCCACCCTCTTCAGGATAGCCTCCTGCTGCTGCAGAGGAGTTCACGACCAGCTGGTCTGCAAGCCAGATCCTCCCGGCTGTCTCCCAGTCACAGCCCTCCTGGGGATCACTGATGCATTTAATATTTTGGCCTTTTACCCTGCTGCTGGGGAAAAGAACCTGGGCTGGCAGCCTCTGAGTCAGCATTTACAGATGAGCCATGTCACCAGCCCCTCAAGATGCAAGTGTTTGTTGCTGGCTCTGCCACCGTGAGAGCCATCTGTCCATCTTGATGATTTTCAAGTGTGTTTCAGTTCTACTTGAGGGAAAAAATTCGATGTGGCAGCTCAGAAATGGGTACAACTTGTAGTTTGTGTAGGCATTTTTCGAGTTGTAGTATTGCCAGCTGACTCAAGACAGGAAAACTCTCTGAGTGGCCATTCCATTTTCCTGGACTAGAATGCACTCCACCCTTGGGTGTCTTCAGGACCTGACAGGGTGCGGGCGGGCGATCTTGACAGTCAAGCAGTCCTCCCAGAACCAAGCTCACTGACAACCAGCTCGTTCTTTCCAGCATTTCTATGAGTCCTAAAGCAAAGTTTGCATGTCAGTAGGATTTTGTTTGAAGATTTTGATGAGACAGTCCTGCTCACCCAACAGCACCTTTCTTCCTTGGCTCCAGTTCAGTGGGAGGCACAGTAAAATCTCAGCTGACCCATGCACAGAAGGGGGACCAAAGCAGGACTCGCCATCAGCACCTGCTCAGCCTGGGGTAACAAGCTCACTTCCCACTGTGATATGTTACCATAACCAACAGTTTGGTTGATAACTAAGCTCATGATTTAGACTTATGGGTGAATGTTTCATAACCTATACAAGTAAAGCACAAGGCGACTGCCTTCAACCCCTGACTTCTGTCACTGAGAAGCCCAGAACACATCTACACAATGTCTGCCTGTAAACTATCTCAGATGGGACCTTCTTTAGAAGGGAGTTCTCTTCCCGACAGGTTTTCTGTTTCACCTCCAGCATGCCCTAGTTACTTAGACGAAGTATCACTTAAAGCTGTTTTGGATACACATGGTATTTGTTAGGTAACTTAACCTCAGTGCCTTTGAAAAGTAGATTATTAAAGATACCAAAGCTCAGAATGTTGTAATGTTAAATGAAGTAGTACCTGCAGGAAAACTTCCCTGCTTTCAGAACTAGTGTCTTAGGAACACAAGTTCAGACCTTGAAGGGAATTCAGCTGCCCAGGGGCTTGAGCTCCCACGTTGTTACCAGCTCCGGCGTCCCTCTTACTGGTGCTAGTTGGCACAGCTGCTTCTCCTTAGGATATTTTTCACCTCATACTAATGTCACAGCTGCAACAGATAACAAGAGCTGCACTTGTTTAAACACCCCTGGTAGGAAGGGAAAATAATTCAAAATGCCTATTCTGTTCACGCACTTAAAATACAAACACGCCCAGACAGCTTGAGTTTGCATAATAAGTTTATTTTTCAAAAGGCATATATAGACAGTAAACAAAGTAAGTACGCAACAGAAGTATTGTACGTAACAGTACTATCGTACGGAACTGCCCAGAATCACTCCAGCCAGGCTCCGGACATTTCTTTTCAGTAATCGTCATCTTCATCTGAGTCCATTACTTTTCTTCTGTTGAACTGGGGAGGGGGGATTAAATGAGTGTCAGAATGTGTTTAATAAAACGTAGCTCAGGATTTCCTAATCAACACTGTTCCCTACGCAGGCAAGGCGCTTTGTGTCTAATAACTCCCAGTGGGAGAAGAGGGGTGGGACTGAGGAGGTAAGAGCCTTCGAAATTACAATTCTCTGCAAAGAGCCACCCTATCTTCCTAGCACCCATGTGTTACAAGAAGCAAGGTCCAGGGGGTCAGGGCGAGTGCTTGGCCAGACATGCGGGTGCAAAACTGAGCTCTGAGACACTTACTTTAACTGTAGTTTTCTTTTCTGTTTGCTGGCTTACTTTTTCAAGTATTTCTATTAAACCTTGTTCTGACACCTAGGGTAACCAGAAGAAAAACAAAAAGTACTTTACCGAGTGTCCACGAGCAGACCCAGTCATCGAGTGAGCTTGCTTTCTAGGGCCCGGGGGAGCGGTCAGGAGAGGGGCAGCTTCCTCAGAAGAGGTCAAAGTTAGCAAGTCTGCAGACATCCCTGTCACTCAAGCAGGTAATGATAGCCACTATGTGAAGGGTCACAGGTGCGCCACCCCCTCCCATGAGGAGCAGAACTGCCACGCTGTGTCTTCACAAGCCCCGTGTTCTCAGTTCTCTGCCCCCTGCAGGACTGGGCTGCTGGGGATGCCCCCCCCCCACGGGAGGGGCTTGTTCTCCAGCCTCCGCTAGTGGTTTTCATTGACATTACTGACAAATGCTGTGCAGAGCATTTAAGCTGGCTGGCCCACAAGAGTCACTGGGTAACTAGACACCAAAAAGGTTCCCCAGCCATGCCAGGAAAGGAGAAAGGCAAATGGCCTTCAGGATTTACAGTAGGAATGATTGCTTTCACCTTTCAAATGCTTTACAGAGTCAACAAGAAATTTATATTCAGGTATGACAACGGTGTGGAAAGGCTGAGTTTTGATGGCGTGTGTCAAGTTCAGTCTGAGCTTACCTTCCCGCCTAGCTGTCCGTATCTTGCCATCTGGATAAGGTAGTTTTCTACCGCTTTAGTTTTCTCAGGCTTTACAAGTGCTAAGTTACTTACTGAAAAAAGAAAACACACACATATGCAGAAAGGTGGCAAGACTACAAGCGCTAAGTATGCCTTCAGGCTAAGCTCTGAGGGTTCCAAAGGACATCACAGCAGTGTCTGTGATCAAAGGAGAGCAGACAGGGACATCACCTCTACCAAGATGAGAGAACTGGACAGCAGGGCCAGGATTTCACCTGGGCTAGCCTCTGCCAATAAAGTGACACTGTGATTCCTGCTCTAGAGCCTCACCACCCACTCAAGACGGGTCTTCTGTGACAAAGACGCTCGCTTATTTTGACAACTCCATTTTCTTTCCTTTTCACGTGGTTTGCTTTTTGGATTTTACTACGAAAATCTGAACCGGACACTAAAACGAGTAACACAGTCAAGCTGTGACTCCCATCACTCTTGCCAACAGTCGGCATCCTGTGGCTGACCGGCTCAGAGCCGCCCCTTCCCCATGGACGAGGGGCACTGAGCCACAATCATGAGTTAAACCTGGCTTTCTAGGTTATAAACTTCACACTTCTTAAGATAATGTATATCTTGAATATCTTTAAATAAATATTTCTTCTACATTCTACAGATATCTAGCAGTGGATCTATCAAGCCAATTTCATGGGAATAAGGAAATGGAAATGCTTACACCTGGCCCGGGCTGACTGATCCAGAACTTGGGCTAACACAGTGTTTCTCATCTCTGCTTCCCTACAACAAAACATAGGTCAAGCAAAATTAGCTCTACGCTGCCAGCATGCCTACTGATCATACAACAACCAAGAAGTGCATTCATTTTCTTAAGGGACGCCTATGGGCCAGAAGACTGCAATGCTGAGTGCATCTGCCTCCCAGGAGCCCGCTCTGTATCGCACAAACCTGCCAGCATGGCAGAAAACTACATTGTCTTACAAAGTTTCACCATCACCAACTTAAATACCTACTGTGACCCATGCCACAGGTGTGTGGTGGAATTTCGGACAATTACAAGAACAAGTGATCCACCTGTGTGCCGCTGTCCCTTAGTGGTGAGGCCCAGGAGAACTGGATCCCATGTTTAAAACTCCATTTTGATTTTTTTTTTGGGGGGGGGGATGCAGGAATAAAACTAACTTTGCTTTCTTTCTACCTACCCAACTGGGAACTTGTGCATAGGACACTACTTTCAAGCCTTCTTAGAGTCTAGCTATGGAGCCCAGGCTGGCATGGAACTTACTACTCAACCTGGGGCTAGCCTCGAACTCTCATCTTTCTTTTTCAGCCTCCTGTGCTTCAAGATTACAAATGTATGCTACCACAGTCGTTTAACTTTTTCAAAAGAAGAAAAACACTTTTTCCCTTATTTCTCCAATGAAGCCGTTCAAGGCACCTTCCACAAAGGGAGACACTCCAGCTGAATTGAAGGGGGCACTGGGGCTGGTTGTGCCCAGGATCTAGGGCTCATGGAACTGGACTTGCTCCTAAGTTTCTGGATACTTCAGCTCTGCCGTGAGCTACTGTATCACCTTCCCCTGAACCTTGGGTGCCGTGGTGGCTCTTACAGTGTTCTAGGCACTCACTCACTCTACCACTGAGCAATATTCCCCAGCCTCTTTTTTTAAAAGTTCACTTGGGTCTTGAAAAGCTGCCCAGGCAGGCTTTGAACTTGCAATCCTCTTACCTCGGCCTCCCAGGTGCTGGGATTATAGGCAGGAGCCACCACACTCAGCTGGTGGAAGCCTTTTAAGAGGAGATGCCCAGCGACGATGGAACAAACACCAATGAGCACTACACTTAAAACATGGCGGGACAATCAGTTTTGTTTCTTACCAGTTTTTTAAAAAATATTATTTATTTATTTACAAGCAGAAAGAGATGGAGAGAAGAGATGAGGGAGACTATTGTAGCCAGTTTCTGGTAGGCAGTTAAGGGGCAGCCCACTAAGATCTTTGCCACACCTATCCCAACTCCACCCCCACCTGCCTCAGCTCAACCAATCAACAGCTAGCCCAGGTTTGGGCGACCTCCCCACCCCAAGGACCCTTGGCTGGGACCTCTGACATAGGTCAGGGTGAACTTCCAGAGTGGGGATTCTAACTCAGGGTCCTTTTCCATCACCACAGTTTCTTAAAAGGTAGTACGGTAGGGCGTCACACATTCACTCAGCAAAATGCCACTGCATGAGTATCTTGTGCCTAAGTGAGGAGTTCTACCATGCGTTAGTAGCGTCACCTAACGGAACAGTGTTCACTGAACACTTCCTGTGAGGCACGGCACCCAGATGATCCTCGGAGTCCTTTACTGCTATGCTTAATAAAGCATTGGCCAGTAACATCAATGCAAGGTATTTACATGGGATTCCACACGTATTGATCGAAGTAAATTTAAAAGGAAGACACCTTGATGTAACTATGGAAAATGACATCTCTATTCCAGGGTTGCCTTTAAGATTCACACATCCATTGAAACTACTACAGAAGAGAAAAAGAAAAAACTCACTTTGTGAACCCACCGGATTTCTGGTTCTTACCTTTGCTTTGCCTCCTGGTGGGCTGCATCGCCAGGATCCTGGGGGGGGGGGGGAGATAAAAAAAGTCTTCCTTTTAATCCAGTGTCTTTTCAGAGTTGGGGGTGGGGGCAAATAGAAGCTATGGGGCTAGAGAGATGGCTCAGCGGTTGTCGCTTGCCTGCAACCCCTAGGGACCTAGGTTCGACTCCCCGGCACCCACGTAAAGACAGATGCAAAAAGTGTTGCACGCATCTGGAGTTCATTTGCAGCGGCTAGAGGCCCTGGCATGCCCATTCTCTGTATCTTTCTCTGCTTGCAAATATTTTAAAAATAGAAGCTATGGCAGGGGCCTGGGGGTGGATCGCATCGTAATCCTTACTACTCGGGAGGCTGAGCAGAAGGCTCCTGAGTTCCAGGCCAGCCTGGGCTACAAGAAGATCTGCACCTCCAAATAAACAGGGGAAAAAATGTAAAAGGCCCTCTTTTCCTTCTGACAGCA
>PVHP010026408.1:0-24660 GCA_004024765.1 Zapus hudsonius | reverse complement strand
TGTGGTCAGCCTACTCATAACCACCGATTGTGTTTCCTGTCAGTGGTCTCTGTTTACTCCAGCTGTCGTTGATCATTTTCCCCTGGCAGCCTGTGCAGTGCTTTCCAGCACTACACTAACTGCCTTATGGGGGCTGGATACCATTCCGGACGTTGAAGGGTTTCTCGATGCTGATCGATGCAGTCTGTGGTTTCTTCAGTAACAGGGTTTTGCCTCAGGCCTGGGGAGAGCACTCAAGAGCTTTGACAGAATTCTGTCTTGTTGGATTCTCATGAGTCACTTTGGTCAATAGCTCAGTGAGGGAAGGAACCAGTGGTTGGAACCAGGGGTTGTCAGGCTGGTCTAATTAATCACAGGCTTAAACTCTGTCCCCTACTACTCATGGTCCCTCTTGCCAGGCGACACTCACTACTTTCTCAATAGGTTACAGTATGCTCATGAGGATTTTATAGGATTACCAAAATGAACTCTATCAATGACCAATTCCATAGCAACTCTGAAAATAACTGAAAAGTTGAAGTGTCTTTTCAGAAATGGAGAAAGGTTTGGCCACACATGGGCTTTGAAGGACTGCTGAGATTAAGCTAAGAATGCCATGTCAGAGGAGAAAAATATCAGAAATAAAATTCACAATTCAGGCTCAAAGGTGGTAACTTTGAGATGTTAATTGATATTTATCTACCAATCTCGGAGTTCACTGAGAATAAAGACTATCTTAGTTTATTTCTGCAGTACATTGGGATCTCCTGATAACTACTACTAAGTACTCAAAAACTCAGCTTCACATTACCCACAGCAGCATGAAGAGTTCCCTTAATTTTTTAGAGCTCTTGACTCGGGTAAAACTGGACCCTTGATTTTGACAAAACAGAAAGAATTTCAGGCCTATATGAAGCAGAATTGAGGCATATTAAAGACTTTTTAGAAAAATGTGAGTATGTGTGTGTATTGATATATGTGTGTATATAGGAGGGTGTAGGACACAACATACATCTGGAGATGAGAATAAAACATTGGGATGTTTGTCCTCTCCTCCTTTTGAGACGGGGTCTCTTGTTTTGCCAATGTATGTGCCAATCTAGCTGGTCCACATGCTTCAGGTTCTACTTGCTCTACCTTCCACTTAGGTAGGCACTTTTGGATTAAAGGAGTGCATCACTTTGCATCTAGCTTTACATGGGCCCTATGGAAGTTCTAACTCAAAAGGATCAATCTCAGATAAGCAGGTCTGCAAAACAAAGCCTTGAGCTACTGTGCTATCTCCCCAGCCCACTTAGACCTTAATAAAAATACAGATTTTAAGCACAAGGGTTAAAAGAAGAAAAGAGGCACTTGGGAAGAAAGTAAGATATACCTAAGAGCAAAGAGTGTGGGCCTCTCTAAGAGAAAGTTGCCCTTTGACCTTTATATAATAGGATTTTGTAGGGTTTGAGGCTATTGTCTAAAATGGTTGCTAAAGAGCCCAAATGAGATAACAGGTTGGTTCCTGGTAGGCACCTGACAGGATTACAATTGATAATGAAAAAATAAAGATCACAGCAAGGTAGTATATATTTACACTAAACAAAGATCATAATCTTGTTCAAAATTCCCAATAAATGTGTAGTGAAGAAATGAGGCCTTACCCAAGCTTATGTACATTTAGACCATGAGCTTAGTTCATTGATATTTTAACATGAAATATCTATACACAAAAAGAATATTATGTTTATGTTGGCAACCTTCACAGAAAATGTTCATTGTACTAGAATTCCAATTTCCCAGTTAGCAAGAAGCTTCAGCTGGACTCTGGGGTAAAGGGCTTCTTTATCTTCCCATTTCCCCATAATTTTCCTGATGTTGCAGTTACCTTTTCATTGCTAGAACAAACATCCAACCAGAAGCAGCTTATAAGAAGAAAGGGTTTGTTTCAGGCTTACTGATTCCAGGGGAAGCACCATGATGTCAGAAGAAGCTGGCTCACTTCCACATCCACAGCAGAGAAAAACAATTGTCAGCAGCAGCAGGAGCAGACAGGGCTCAAACTGCTGTGGATGGACAGAAGATCTGCCCACAGTGACATGTAGCCTCCAGAAAGGATCTGCTTGCTGGAGACTTAATAAGACAAATTAATTTAAAACACCTGGTTATGTCAGGTGTAGTGGTGCACTTCTTTAATCCCAGTACTCAGGAGGCAGGGGTAAAAGGAGCTCTGTGAGTTTGAGGCCAGCTTGGGACTATGGAATGAGTAGTGAGTTCCAGTTCAGACTGAGCTAGTGAAATAAGAGTCTACCTGTAGGATGGGGGAGGGGGAGGGGAAAAAGGAGGGGGAGGAAACGCCTGACTATGTTACTTGTAGGGTTCCCTGCTAATTCATGCTGTTGATAACCATTATCACCAATCAGCTCCCATAGCACTTTCCAGCATCACAAGCGTTTGCCAGGAGAAGACTGGCTTTCCTGTCAGTTACTACTTGGTCCCTTGATGTCCTGAGACATAACATACTGTGGCATCTTCAGCCATAGGGTCTTAGCCTATTTATTTATTTATTTATTTATTTATCTATTTATTTATTTGCAAGCATAGAGATAAAGGCAGAGAGAGAATGGGTGCACCAGGTTCTTTAGCCACTGCAAATGAACTCCAAATACATGCACCACTTTGTGCGTTTGGCTTTAAGTGGGTACTGGGGAATCCAACTCGGGTAGTTAGGGTTCCTTTGGGTAAGCACTGTAACAACTGAGCAATCTCTTCAACCCAAGGCTCTTAATTTTTAGTGTGGTGGGTGACTAAGTGCTTTGGAATGGCCTGCATTATTTGGGGACCTCATGGGTCTCACCAACTGCTCATTGCCGGGGATGGTGGGAGGGGGTGAACCCATTCTGGTCCTGAGGTAAACCACCCAGAGCTAATTGTTTTAGGATTAAGCTTTCTCCACCTTATGTAATGGAAGTTTGGGAAGTCCTTGTCAATGTATGCCAATGCACTGATAAATTTGCAATATCCCTGGATTCTTATCCTATGATTTCAAAGAATTCGAACTCATAAACCAGATGGTAAGTTTTAGAGAGATTTTATTAGACTGAGACAAGGACAAAGAAGGAAGTTCAGAGCTCCTACCATAAAGAAGGCAGGAGAGGTAGAAAGTTCATGTTATAGCAGAGATCCCTTCATCCTTCACCTCCCCATTCCACAAAAGCTAGATTTGGATGATGGAAGGCCTACCAAAGCAGAGACATGGAGTTTCAGGCATCAGAACAGATGAACAGCCAAGAAGAGACCTGGCCCACCTGATAAGTATCTATTTATGACCTATTCCAGTGGTCTTCACTCTCAGGCTCAGGTGAGTTCTGAGAGAGAACTGATTGGTATAGATTGGGATCTGGCTAAGGAAGATGGCCAGCCATGATGCCAAGTTTCAGGGCTGACCTTAATCAACCTCAATGTCAAGACCAGATTTAAACCTTAATTCTAGGAAAGAGAAACTCCTTCCCAGGGAGGGACTTGGGTTATTTATGGAAACAAAACAGATCTAGCAATTCATTTAGGCAAGAGATAAGGAGAGAAGCCAGATCATTCTCTGGCAAAGTGCACTTTGCAATGACATACTAAGGACTTTCCTGCATTTTTAAGTTAGGGGACCAGTTACCCTCAACTGCCTCATGTCTACTGGGTGCTTCTGTCTGGACTGTTCACCTCCCTTTATTGGGGGTTATAGCATGTATACTAGTATCTTGGAGTAAGGTTCCAATTGTACTGATTCATTTTGCCTTTAATTTTGTGTAATCCCACCCCCCTCACTTCCTCCTACCCCAATAACCCTCCCCTCCCATTTATTCCTTTCTTCTACTAGTTGGTCAGGTGACCCCTCTCCTGCCTTCCTATTTCCACTTTTCCTAATCACATTCAAGCTCTATGTCCATACTCTTAAAGTTTATTTCCATTTTCTCTGCAATCATGCAGCTGGACAAGAAGTACATACCTGTGCAATAGTGGCATATAGCCTTTGGGGGTTACCAACTGCCCTCTGATTGGATATGAAGCCTGATCATTGGGAACTCATACCTGATACTGGGAACCAAGTCAGAACTCTATATCCAGGAAGCTCACAGACCACAGAGAGTGGCCCCCATTTCTCTCTTGATAAGCAAACTGGGCATGCACATCAACATGTCTCTCAAATTACTAAGCATATCCCTCTTAATCAAAACTACTTTCATGCTTGGCTGGAGAATCTGTTTTATTTTACAGATAGCAGAAAATGCTGGGGAGACTTAAGATCCATCAATGTGAGAAAAGACAGCCAATTGCCCACCACGAGATGTGCTACCTGTCCCTCATTTACTGAGGCCCAGGAGAAATTACAGAGAAAGCATTGAGACAGAATAGGAGAAAGCCAGGCAGGTTTCGGCCAGGGGTTGAGGCTCAGAGGAAACCAGAAGATGCCAAACACCTGGTTTCTCATGTTGGCACAAAAATGAAAACTCCTAACCTGGATTAGAACTCTTGTCTGACATTGATCTTTGATGCTCCTTGCTATCCACAGTCAAGCATGCTATGACCACAGTCCCAGCTATGGGTGGACTCTATGATCCATCCTCCAGGTTTAATAATAAATCAGATGTTTCCCTGCCTACCTGAATCAAACGCTGTAAAGGTGACTGGCTGACCTGAGTCCCTCCCTTTTTCTCTTTTGGATTCTCCACTCTTTTGGTGTGGCTTGAACTTCCCCCACCTGAGTCTCAGTCCCCAGCCCCACTTGGCCACCTGGCTGGTTGGGGAAGGGAGAGCTGTCTTTCAATGTCTCTTTAATTCTAGTCTCTCCACTCTGTCTGATGGTCTCTAATTTACCATGTGAGGATTCCCACTCTGAATCTGCCACATGGGCACTCTCTTGAATAAAAGCTTCTCTAAATCTTTCCTCAAAGCTTTTCTTGTCTTCATAGACCCTTCTCATCTTTCCTTGGAAGCCTATTTTCCCATAGATGCCACACACCCATATAGCTCCATTCTAACTTCACTTTCTAAGGCTCAGTTTCTCTTTTCTGAAATATGTTTTCCACATAAAATGTTCCAGCCTTCCCTTCCAGGTACCAATTTCCTTTAAATAAACTCCACCATTTGTGATTTCTCCCCAAATAAAGTCATTACTTCATAATTTGTCCTTCTTGGTTCCATCTTTATTATTCTTCCTTAAAGATTAGGAAAGAGCCTAAAACTTGCGGTTCATAAACTTGGAGAACCTTCCCTGGACCCCAAAATTTCTGCATCAGGAGGAACATGAATCTTGTTCTCAGTGCTAGTTTAATAATCAGCTTCAAAGAACTCCACACTACTAAACCAAACTGCTTACAGACCTGTCAAGACCCGGGGATTATTACAGAAGAGGGGGCAGGGGTATTGTAAGAGCTACAAAGTGTGGCTATTATTTTACAGATAGCAGAAAATACTGGGGAGACTCAGGATCCATCAATATGAGAAAAGACAGCCAACTGCCCACCATATGTGCTACCTGCCCCACATTTACTGAGGCCCAGGAGAAATTACAGAGAAAGCAGTGAGACAGAATAGGAGATACTAGGCAGGTTTCAGCCAGGCCCTGAAGCCCATGCCCTCCACTCTCACAGAGACTGACTGAGGCCCTAATTACCCCATAGTGAACACCAGTAACCCCACTCAGGGCCCTCAGGAAAATGATGACTAGGGGAGAGAGATTATAAGACTAAAACCGATTAAAAAATTTAAATTTAAATTTAAAAAATCTGACTCTAAGTGTGACATACATTTGACTTCATACAAACCTCACCTGACTTTCTAGTTTGTCTCCATTTCATGAGCAAAGAACTTTGTCCTGGTACATCAGTCCCAAAATGATGAATTTAAGGTGAAGATGAAACTGACTTAAGACATCCCCATAATCATTTGCCTCTAAATTTGTTTGATTTGGGCCTGTTATCCATAAGTTGTCATCCATAAATTGGTAAGAGAAAATATGGGACTTTTTTTTGGGGGGGAGTGGTGGGTTAGAATTTAGATATGCCAAAATTTACTTGCAGAACTGGGGAGACAGCTCAGCTGTTAAGGGTACTTGCCTGGCAGCCTGTGATCAATTCCCTAGTGCCCATATAAAACCAGATGCACACAGTAGTGCATGCATCCAGAATTTCTTTGCAGTGACAATAAGCCATGGCATGTCCATTCATTCACACACTCTGCCTCTCTTTCTCTCCAAATTATTATTATTACCATTATTATTATTTTAAAAAATTTACTTGAGGTGTTCTTTAGGTTGGTTTAGGACTTTTCACATTACTATTAGGTTGCTGGGATACAAGTATCTCCAAGGCTGTCTCTTGTGGTTCTGAGTCCTGTTTATTTTTATTTATTTATTTATTTATTTATTTATTTATTTATTTATTTATTTATTTATTTATTTATATTTACTAAGGTAAGCCTTTGACAGTTAGATGCAATAAGAATTCCATTTGAGGACCTGTCTGTGTTTCCTTTATAATTGAGGCTAGCCTGTTTTACAATTTTGATTGTAAAATTCATCCTCTTTCTCTGGTAACCTAGCATGACACAAACATTCAGGAAGCTAGTTTTAAGTAGAGAGCTATCTTTGCTTCCCCGACCCCATACATTTGCCCCCAGATTTTTCTGCAAAATTATTTATGAAACTCTTCTTCCTCTTTTGCTTGTGAAGCAGCACGGGGTCTGTGAGCCAGAGTTGTGTGCTCATGATGCATATATTTAGCGCCCTAATCTCTGCAACCAGTTTTAGCTGCTTGTTATACTTTTCTTGACATTTTCTTGTATGCTTTTTGACATCTGCTTGCAAACTCCTGCAGCCTTTTCAATCCTGATATTCACTTGTTTCATCTGATGCTGTTATAATTCTCCTTAGATATGCAGATGTGTTTCTTTCCTCAAGTCCTATCCTTCTATCTTTCTAGAAAGTCGGCCCAGAGACCAAACCACATTACTTGCTTTTTTACTGATTTATTGCTATACCATTGATTTTTTCTTATTTTTATGCTACAGACCTTCACATTTGAATATGACCTCACATTCCTCAGTTAAGAACTGAATGCCATCAGTTGACTTTTTAGAAGCAATACACTTGTAATTAAACAGATCAACAAAACTGGGCAATGTTTGGTATTTCACAGAAGACTGTTTAATATCAGTTTTCCCAATTACTCTGACAATATGCATTGCAAACTCTATTTCACAGAAGAGTTCAAAAAGTCTGATGAAATGAAGATCTGTCAGAAATGACTTTATAAACTTAAGTAATTAGCAACTCAAGGTGCTGCCTCATCAAATGTCATTACTTTGTGTCAACAGTCATTTTTTCCTGATCATCAAAGCTGAATTAATGGTTTATTTGCCACAATATTATAGCATTATCTGATTGGCTGGTAAGGAACCCCTAACACAATGCAGTTCTTTCTTCAGATGTCTGAATTTTATAAGAGCCAAAATCTTTTATCTCTCTGGATATATGACACACTTGTAATGCAATTCATACCTTTGGCAAAGATCCCTGCCAGATGTAGGGACATTGCATCCATGATTTCAGGTAACCCCAAATGGGTTTTTGGACCTTAAAGTTACTCCCCTAAGTGGCTCAAATGTTTATGGTACTTTGAAAATTCTAAAGCTGTATTTATAATTTCTGACACAAAAGCTCTCTTGTTTCTATGTACCAATAATCAGAGGACATTTGGGAAGTCAGTAATTGGTAAAAATCTGTCAGTACTGAAGGTGAAATAGCAAGGAGCTCAGGTTTTCTCCACGCTGATGGCGTGATGTCTCACACGTAATATGTAAGTCAGTAGCTTAATCGCCCTTGTATATGTAAAGCAAGATAAATTTCCAGCACAGCATTTGAAGTATTTTGGGGACTCTGCATTTGGATTGAGCCTGACTATTGGAAGTATATTTCTTCTAGTAATATTAATCAAAATTCAAGTCACTAAATACAAATGGCACACAAAATTTGATTTTTAAATATTAAATATCAGATTATAAGTGCCACCTGCATTTATGGAAGATTGTAAATGATCTAGCTTTAAAAATATTATCTTGTAATCATGGTAAAAATGCTTTTTAAGGAAAGTTAAATACATTGTTTTCTTATCATAGTTTGAATTTTTATTCTTACTATCATGAAGAAAGAAATTTTTTAGAAAACGAAAGAAAAGAGAGAGCTTTCTAGAAAAATTGATTCCTCCCTGCCTCTTTAAGCATTGAGCCAAGTATATGAGTTATTGAGGTGAAATAAGTTGCTTTCAGCAGTTGTTAATACATCATTAATAATCATACATGCAATAAATAACAACACATGAGTTATTTCCTAAGAGATATATGACTGCAAATTGCAGTAACAAATCACAGCGTGTGTGAAGAATGCTCATTACTCTAGTGTGTACAGAAGCTGTTTTTACAACTGTATTCTTTATGGTGAAGCTCACCCTAATTAGCCTTGCAGATTCCTTAGGGAATATGTGCAGAATGTTTGACATTGTGAAGCTCAGGCAAGGATGGGGGAGGAGGATATCATTTCTGCACCAAGAAAGCACCAGGCCACAAGCCTGGCTTCCTTTTCAGTCACTTGTTTTAATATATGCATTGTGGTAAAAGTAAATATCCTTTTCAAATAAGTAGATAATGAGGGTGTTTGGAATTAAGTGACTAATTAAATCAATATTAAACATGTAAGCTAGACAGCAATATGGACTAACTTTATTTTTCCTCAATGGTGTCCAATACAGAAGGTACATATGTGAAAGCATTTTGTGTGTGTGTGTGTGTGTGTGTGTGTGTGTGTGCTTGAATACTGAGCTATATATCTATGAATGTAAAATGAACACAATTTCTTGTCTCTATTGTATTTGAAAACTAAGTGGAAGTGGACTATATATTTTTAAAGAAAAATAAAGAAAAAACTCAAGGCTGAAACACACAAAAAGCAGCATTTTCCCCCTTTCAATGAAACATTATATGTGGATTCTGCTGCTGTTAGCTTATAGCTTGTTACTAAATCAGAACTTTCCTGCAGTGAAAAAAATTGCATCTTTTCGTTGTAATCCTTGACAGCTTAAAGTTTAATGGAGGCAAGTTTTTTTTTTTTAAAGGTATATAATGGGTTGACACCATGGAAGGCTGCTGAGAGCTCACAGACTCAGAAATAGCATGAAATGCAATAGAACAAGCTCTTGCTGATTTTTAAAAAATCATAATATCCTAGTTTTGATAGACAAAGCAAGTAAAGGAAACTGCATTTTGTTTTCTTAAAGTAAGTTGTTTGTCTCATCCCAATCAAAAAATTCCCTTCTTCCTTGAAAGAACTTCAAACTGAAGATCTGCTCAAAAGTTAAGGGGCTACAGCCCTGTATAGAGAAAATAGGTGTCTACCCAAAGTAACAATATAGAGAGCTTGAAATGCCAACATTCAGAGCTCAATGAAAGAAGCGCATTTCTCCTTTTAGGAGAGTAGAAGCAAGTCAGAGTAAACCGTCACTGGCTGATATTACAGTGCTCAACACTTGAAGGTCCTTCATGGCTATATTTCAATTTACAGATTGCAGAAAGCCATCTGCAATTAACAGGTGTCCAAAGTGTGGCTGTATAATGGCCACAGATTACACCTGCAGCTGTCTTTCAATAACCTTGACAGTTTTCACCAATATTCCTTTGGGGAGAGACACTGTGGTGGTTTGAATGGAAAATGTCCATTATAGTCTCCTGTGTGTGAATATTTAATCCCCATTTGGTGGCAACCTTCAGAAAGGTAGTGGAGCCTTTAGGAGGGGGCACCTTCCTGAAGGAAGTATGTCACTGAGCGTTGGCCTTGAGCTGTTGCAGCCCTGCTTGCTCTTTCTCCTTCTTCCCTGCTGATGTGAAGATGTGATTATGGCTCTCTGCTCCTGCATGCTTTCCCCACCAATGTAGACTTCTCCTTGAAACTGTAAGCTGAAAGCAAACTGTTTCTTTCCATAAACTATTTCTGGCTGGCATTTTGTCTCAGCAAGTAAAATTTAACTGACGTGGTCACTGTTTTGGTTTCTCTAGGTTTGGATGTTCCTGTTTGAGGATAATTGTTGATAAATATTGAAAAATGACAATGCATCCTGTGGCTTTAATTGAAATATAAGGGTATATCACAGAGTGGGAATACAAGGAGATAAAAACATTTAAATATCATAAATCACTAGGAAGAAAAAGTTTTAAAAAGAAGCTTAGATCAGGGAAGGAATAGTTCAAATTCAAAAGCATAACATTTTTCTTCCATTAGAGGGATGCACAACCTCAATGTCAGTCAAATCAGGGAGGTAAAGAAGATTGAATTCGGATATGAGTGTACACTGGAATGGCATCTTGTTTGGGCAATTTAGAAATGAGAACCAGAGAATAAACTCTTGCCCTGAAAGAATCTTGAAAATTGATATTATGTATCTTTTATTAAATAATGGTTAAATTTCTTTAGCTCATCATAAAATAAAGCCTACTTTTCTATATAACATCCAGGAAAATCTGCAACACGCACAGAAAGTGATGTATGTGAATTCTGTTTTATGGAAAATCAAGAAAGAGAGAAATAGATATGCTCCTTGAATGAAATGGCATGAAGCAGAGTGAACTAAACTTCATAGGACATACTAGATGATAGCATGTCGTATGGAGCACAAGGAAGCTGAAGTAACATGAGTTCCAGAAAGGGAGCTTGGGACTTCAAGCAGTATAGGAGACTTGACTAGCGATGAACTCAATACCCCTGTAGCAAGTATCATCACAACTCTGAACTGGATCCCTGCATCTTCTGCTGCATCCACTGTAAACACAATCCTTTTGCAATCCAAATTTTCTGAAATCATAGTCTCTTTTCAAGCAAGGATCAAGGAGGAAATAGCCCTGAAGGAAAAACAGCTAGATAATGATAGTCTGCCTAAGAGTCTGTAACCTTATGGAGTTTTTAATCTGATTATGTATCTAAGATATCAGGATATATTTATACTGAATATAAAACTAAAGTCAATTAATTCACACTTGGGGCCAGATTCATATATACATGTCCTTCACACAAACCATCAAACACAGATGAAAAATATTAGGGAAAAAAATCGTAGATTACCTGAACAAATACACACAATGACTAGTTAACAGTCATTTGCATTGAGTTGGTATTGTAAGTAATCTAGAGATGACTTCACCTATACAAGAGGAATTCTATAAGAAATACACAAATCATACGTCATTTTAAATAAGACAGTTGATCATCTCAGATTTTGGTATCCAAGATAGTACTTGAACTAATCTCAAAGATACTAAAGAACTTCACACAGGTCTGGATGGATATTGATAAGTGATAGACAGTCATATTTCTTTATTTTTCATTAGCAATCCACTTTGCCAGAGTAAATCTGTTTTTCATGTTCATAATTTACCCTTGTTCTTGAAATAGTCACTTTTTCTGAGTCTTATTTATATTGCTCCATTTTACTTACTAAAGCTTTTATTCCAGATTTCATTAAAGTTCAGAGCAATTTGCCATCCTGTTGGGTGATAAAATTTATGATCATGAAAACTGTAATAATAATTAGCTTTTAATGTTAGTTTGGAAGATAAATTATAATGCTGGTCCTCAGGTTGTTCTCTATGGAATTCTTAGTTTGTGCTCATATTAAGCAGATTTAGAATATTATTCATTATAGAATTAAAAATCAGACTAAAAAGCAAATAAGGAACCTAAAATTATAATAGATCATCTTAAAATTCATTATGAGTACTTTCTAAACATGTACTTTCATTTTTAAAAATATTTAATTAACAATAAAGCCTTACTGAGATGATCTTGTGAACCAAATGGTATTAGAGATGTTTGATCAGCTTTAGGAACTCATGGATCTGAATGTGATTACTAAACATCAGAATTTTCAAATTTAAACCATGGTTTCATTATTTGCTTATAAAATGCCTATGATCAAGTCTCAATGCTTAAAAGTTTTGTTATAAACTTTTATACATTATTTATACATACATATATATATATATATATATATATATATATATATATATATATATATATATATATATATTACATGTAGGTCCAATGGTCTTCCTCCGCAGCAATATTGTAGCGATTATATAAGTGAATTTTATAGAAATGAGAAGCCTAGTTCCACATATGAAGGAAAAAATAAACTAGTTATTGCTTGGTAAGTCAAAGAGAATTCTTATAAAGTACACTCTCCTTGGATTAACTATTAGAAATATGGATTTCAGAAGCTGGACATTTTTCAGAGCCTGGGTGTTTAGGATGATTGTGAGAAGGGAATTGTTACTACAGTGAGGCTCTTGGTGCTTGACTGAATCTGGGAAGTTTGGCGTGGATTGTAGTTGTTACTAAATTGGTTGAACACTGATTGCCTGGCTTTCAGACACATGGTAATGGGAATAAATTTGTATGAAAGATCAAAATTGATTCTAATGGTCACTTTTTATATGAACAAAAAGACTGGTTATATGGAAGGTTTTATTGTTAATTCATTTTAAATACTTACTGTGGTTCTGCCACATAAATGTCAATTATTACCAATATTTTTTGCATCTGTTATTGGACTAGACTAAGACTTTCTTTTTCCATTTCTTTACACAATGATGAAGAGGAATTTTCTTCCTGCAAGCAAAGGAGATTATATACTATTAGCAGTGGAGAGTGAAAAGTTAATTTATCATTAGAAAAAGAAATTATGGAGGTTAGTCCAAACAATATAGGCATAAAAATTATTTTTACTGCTCTGATTTTCTTGCATGCCAGAAGTGTTAAACTCAGGTACATTTTCTACTGAGTTAAGGTAGTTAAAAAATGAAAATGGAAATAAATTAAAGTTACTTTATATAGCTTTGTAGCAAAAACACCACCCTTACTACTTTTTACCAATAAAACTAAATTTGGAAGTTCAAAGGAATTTTGACATTTAAGGGTAAAAGGGAAATCAACTAGTGCTCTAGACAAAATTAAATGAAAATTTATCATACAATTATTGTTGAATTTGAGACAGGTGTTTCCTTCCTACTTAGAGAGTAAGAACTGAGAAAACTTCTAAATAGTTAATATTGATTTAAAGTGCTTTAAAAGTTTTTTAAAAAGTTAATTTTCAATGCAATGCCTCAAAGCTTCTTCTGAAGAAGCCTTCTTTAATAAAGAGAAATTACAAAGCATCAAAAAAGTGAAGAAATAAAATAAATAAATTTTCCAATTATAATTTGTGAGTTTGTAAAATATTTGGCTAAGTTAGAGAGAATTAAGATGCCAATGTTTCAAAAATAATTACTGTCATCCAAATAATGGTGTCCAAAGGGCTTCACAATTTTGAAAATAATATTTGCACAGTTTTGGAACTACCTAATTCTATCCCTAAAACAATTGACATTAAAATCTCAGGGCACTTGTGATCTTTCTCAAAGGGCTCACATTGGATTTCCTGAAAAGGAGAGAACAGAGAGAAAAATATTCCAACTGAATGAATCTCTTAGTAGGAATCTGTTTTCACAAAGCAGCTGTTTTCTTCTAAATAAGAAGGCTCATGAGTTTTTAATAAAAGCAGACGTTCCTCTTGTACACTGACCTCACTTGGAAGAGATGCAAGTAATCAGCTTACTCTTACAAATCTCAAAGGGATGACTTATAACTCATTTTGAAATATAATTTCCTAGTAAAGTTTTACTAGCATGATTTATAGTCTGTAGAACTCTACCTCTATAGGCCTGACGTGTGATGCCCTTAGTGGTCTCATGATAGGAAGACACAAGTAACACATACCTAATGTTTACATATGACCACAATACCTATTCCTGGAGTTAGTAACTTAAATTTCCCAAATCAAATAAATTGTGTAAATGCTACATTGTTCCCCACCATGATGGGCACGTAAATATTTGTGTGCTCACTCTAAGCTCTCTTTTATTAAACTCCCAGAAAAGGTGTGGAAGCCTGAGCTGTTTGAGATGGAAAGGAGGGGATGTTAATGGAATTAATGAAACATTAATTTGGTGCATTTTTATATCCCAAAATGTAAAAGTTTAGGAAGGCTTTATACCTGTGAACGCTACCAACATATTCCAAACTATTATGGTCTATGTCATGGGAACACAGTATTAAAATTAAGAGAGATGGGTACCTTGTTTTAATATGCCACAACCAACACCTAATACCAGGTACAAGACAGATTCATTATTTCCAAAATTCAAAATGGGAAGGTAGTTAATTTTAGCATCCCGCTATGGCTTGCCATACTCTTTACTATTAACGTACATTTACTATTTCACTGAGGAGTGGCATCACTGTCGGCAAGTCTCTAATGTGCCTCCAGGACCTGCCTCTACTTATCCTTTCTCCTTCATGTAGCCTCAACCTTCCACTTTCAGCTTCTGCATTGAAATCCCTTCCACAGTGAGTACTTTCCATTTTCAGAACTTCTTAGATTACTCCCCCTCTTCTTCCCTGGTTGCTGTCTTATTCGTTCTAGGTCATTTCCAGTTTAGTTACCTTAGAAAGTAATCTTGATGCCTCATTTTCTCTGACCCCCTCCATAGCTAAAGGCTCTCCAGGATATTATAACTTCCCTATAATTTGACTATTATAATTCATCCTAAAGTTAATAATTTTCATAATACAGATATTTCTCCCATAACCCTATGACCCTCTGAAGAACAAGGCCACTAATTTTCTTGTTCATGGTTCCTTATTGAGTTTAAGGCTTTAGGCCTGGTCTTTGGAACATAGTAATGGTGCTAAATATATTTGTTGTTTGGGTAAAGGTTTATACTTGAAGCATCTATATGTCGATCCAGTGCTTTACAAATGAATAACCCTCAGAAAAATCAACTTGTCATGTCTATAGATATTTCAAGAAGACAAAAAAAGGAAATACTCATTTCCCCCACTAAGATCACAATTAGATTATCTCAGAAAATCATTGACTGAGCAAATCAGTTTATACTGTACCTGTTTTTGCTAGATTCCCATAAATAGTCAAACTTCATGGCAATTTTATTAATCATTTCAATTGTATAGTATAATGTATCTCTGGTCAAATTTTGACTGAAAATGATGACCTCAATAAACTATTTGAGAGTTTTAGGATCCATATTAATATATCAGACTTGTTATCTCATTGTTAGAGTAATATGACTACTAAAGTTATGTTCCTCATCATCTTTTTATACAGATATTATTTAATGAACATATAACATGTTTTAGAAAGAAGACAGCAAAGAGGGCTGTGGATGCAGCTTAGTTGGTAGTGTTGGCATAGCCTGCACAAGGCCTTGGAGTCTGTCCTCAGCATTCAGAAAAATAAAAAAAAGAGAGAGAAACTTAGCAAAGCAGGTTTGGATTACTAATGATGTATAGCCAATTAAATCTGTTGACTTATTTTCATGAATCCTAGATGTCACTTAGTAATTCCTTTGTAACTGGACCAAATTTAGAAGCTATAGTTTTAGACAAAAGCTTACACTTTATTTTGATTTGGACAAATATGACCTTGTCTTAAAATACACAATTTTCAAAAGTACAAATTTGGAAATGCTTGATTCACTGATTTTCTAGAAGGAATAATGAATTTTTTGAAAGCATGTTTTTTTTTAAGTAGATGATAATGAATGTAAATCATTTGACAAAACAATGTGAGCTTATTTTCACATTTGTTTGGGATTAAACTGCATCTCTAAACAGCTCCCACATGTATGGTAATTAACTATGCAGCAGAACCAACTACCCTAGTTTGAGGATTAAAGACAAAAGCTTTATGAAATCCTACCTTTTCAGTTCAACATTTATAGGCCTATTTCTGGTCACCAAAGCTCAGTTATGAGAAAGTCTATTTTGAGGTCTTTTGGCTCAGGAACTTGGTAATAGGATATGGAATCTTTCCCTTGTAGATAAAAAGATTGAATATAAAGCAGTCTGCTGTAGTTCCATAGTTATTAGTACTTGATAGCTGTCAGTAGTGAATAGAAAAAGAATTAGTGGTTTCTAGCAATGAATATTAAGATTTTAAAAAATCACCCCTGCATTGGCATTAAATGGCACACCTTCTATCCAGTCATGAAGACCATAGATGAAGTGTTCTTTTAGAAACTACAAGAATGAATATTTCAAGTCACATACTAGCTAGCAATATTATCTTAATAATTTAACGAGGTTATCACATGCACCCAATCTCTATTTGGAAAGATTTTTTGTACAATAAGAGATATTGAGGTGGCTCAGTAGGTACAGTGCTGGCTGCATAAGCATGATGACCTGATTCTGGATCCCCAGAACTCACACAGAGTACTTAGCAATGCAGTGGGCACTTGTCCTGGGAAAACAGAAAGAGGAATTCCCTGGGGCTCACTGGCTAGCTAGTCTAAGAGAATTGGCGAGAAATCCCACCTCAAACAATATAAAAAGTGGGGGTTGGAGAGATTGCTAAGTGGTTAAGGTCCTTGCCTATAGAGCAGAAGGACATGAGTTCATTTCCTCAGTACCCACGGATAGCCAGATACACAAGGTGGCACATGCATCTAGAGTTTTCAGTGTTTGCAGGGCCTGGCACACTTCTCTCTAAATAAATAAATAAATAAATAAATAAATAAATAAATAAATAAATAAATAAATAAATAAATAAGTGGAAAGTGAGGAAGCCACTCAATCTCTTCTTCTGTCCTTCACACCCACATTCAACCACAAACATACTAATCGTACACATGTGAACATGGATAGACACAATGCACTTGTACAACACATACATATACATGTGAAAGCAAAAAATTGAAAATGATTAAAAGTGTCTCTTGGAAGTATGTTTTTGTGTGTCTGAAAGACAGCAAGGAAAGGAAAGAAGGAGGGAAAGAAGGGGGATTGGAGAGTCAACACTTAAAATACAGATCTTAGTTATTATTACACAATGACAGACAAATGAATTTAATATTTACTGTAAGAATTTTTATTTGCTCATTGCATTCCTGGTTTATTTCATTTGCTTTATAGTAGGAATATAAATCCAATGTTTGAATTTTTATTTTTTAGAATATATTTCTACATTAGTTTTACTTTAATTATAATATGTCAGATTGCTCAGGACAATAGTTTCTTTCAAAATTTGCATCGTCCTTATGTAACTTTTATAATGGCTTAAGTAATAGGTAATGATTATGCCAGTAATGATAGTAGACCTTTCCAAGCTTCTCAGACCAACACACCAATCGAAGAATTCTCAGTATTGCTTTATTTTTCCATTTATACTCTCATTCAACAAAACATTTCTGAGCATCAACATGGTATACCAGATATCAACCTTGGTCATACTCAGGCTGCATGATTAAGATGCATATTTCAACACAGGAGATTCTAGTGTGAAGATGTATTTATAATTTTAAAAAATTGTGAAAAAAGTTATGATGATGAAATAAAAATGAACTTTCAGATAAAACTAAAAACAGCATACTCCATTTAGTTTGGAGGCCAGGCAAGACTTTGTTGAGCACTTGTGGTAATGGAGTTGATTGCTTTTCTATGATGACTATATTTGTTTGGTTTAAAGGATACCTAATAATAACAGGATGAATGTTTTGTTCACAAATTCATACACTTGGGGTATCTTTAGTGTTGCTTTCTGGAATGTTTTATCCATTAGTCCCCAAGATAGTTGAATCAGAGATTATTCAAAGAGTAATGTGATGGCTAAGTTTTGATGTCAACTTGACCTGTTTAGTAATCCACAGTAAACTTGTGAGGGTCTCTGAGGTTGTTTACAGAAAGGATTAACTAAAAGAATAGGTTCCTCCTCCAGAGTGAGCCCTTACCTCAGAGTGGGAAATCTATCTCATCCTTCCCCTCCTTCCTGCCTGTTTGCTGATGTGTGTGTGCGGTGTTGGTGATGGCTTCTCTTTCTCTCTGCTTAGACCTGTGAAAGGGAGCCAGCCTCTTTCACAATTATGGAACTTTCTCTGGATCTGTAACTTCAATAAATTTCTTCCTTCCATAACTGCCTGGTTTAGAGGTTTATCCCAGCTGCATATGGCTATAACAAGTAGAAAAAATTAAAGAGAAATGTTGTCTGGAGTAAGGAGTTCTTTATATTGCCTTTCTCCCACCCTTCCCCCACTCTCAGATATCTATCGTTATAGTCCAACTAGATCCCTCATAAGCACTGGGCACATGGGGAAAATATGACACAATCCTTTAGTTATTCTAGTTGGATAAAGGAATAATTCTAAAATTCTTATGGAATTCATGATACAAATGTACACTTCACACCTCTGTCTTATTTTTCAAATCATTGTTAATAGGAGAATTATGTACATGTTTGCCTAGTTAATGCTTTATTTCAATACATAATCACTTTTACTAAAATTTTCCTTTGTTTACAGAATAACTACTGCTTGAACATTCCCTGTGCCAGCTACAAATTTTGATGCTAAAGATAGGTTAGAGTTGAACAATTATAGACTTTAATAACTTAAAAGCAAAATAAAATTTTAATATTTTTTAAAAAAATATTGACACATTCATGAATGAATAAGATGCATTTAGATCCCAATACCTCCAATTACCCTCTCATCTTCCTCTCACTCACTTTATAGCCTTTCTTCCCATTTCATTCCATTCTACTTTTAGCCTCATTTTGTTGTTGTTCTGTTGTGGCACACCATGTTATATTAGGGATGTTTGCTTGGTTATGGGTTACTTACCAGAGAATTGGCTACTCACAAGTGACTATACCACTAAAGGAAATGATGTCCCCTTTCTCAGCTGTAACAATGGCATGGTTTCATGAGCCTGTCTACTATCCATGATGAAAGAGTGACAGGCATGATCTTGTGCAAGAAACCACATCTGTTGTAGCTTATGAGGGTAACTGCCATGTCTGTCCAAAAGACAGCACTACACAGTCCCCCTCCATCCACTGGCTCTTTTGAAGAATGCTGCCTCACTATCCCACGAGGTTCCCAGAGACTTGGAGCCAGTGCTTTAATGTCATGTTAAGGGCTGAGCACACAATAGTTGCATATTCTTGGTAAGTTTGTTAGCTATACATCTCTTCATTAACCTCTGAGCTTTGCATAAAGAAACTTCTGAGATGGAGATTGTGAGCAGTACCAATACAAAGAGATTAGAAAAAGAAACTTCATCTCAAATTCTTCTACTCTTTAACAATGTTTTTGTTGTTGTTGTTGTTTTTTTTAGAGGGAAAAAGAAGCTTCTGAACTACAGTATCATCATTGCACAGCCTACCTTTGGCTCTTCAAATTGTGAAGTGAATAAGCATTGAAAAGAGTAGATGTTTTAGATTGAGATAAAAGGAGAACTTTTCCACCAAATTTTAATCTCTATGTATTCTACATACATCTATGCAATTCTATGCAATTTATATGATGCAGGAAAAAATGGGTCAAAACTGCTATTATCCACACAAGAAAGAAAAGACATTTATCCTATTAGGCCAAAAGGACTCATTGAAATAAGTCTGAAAGGCCTGAAGCTGCAGACAAAGCTACAACACTGGGCCCAATTAACAATACCCATTTTTAATTAACAGTTGCTGACTCTTTGCCATTGAAATATTCACGCTGTAGGTGTGAAATGGCAACCCCCATTTGTCATATCTGTCAAAATTAATTTTGAAATCCCATGGTCTTCTTCCATAGGATGGAAGTGAATAACAACAGCTTATTCTCCACCTGCCAAAGTTCTCTAGGACAAAGACTAGGAAAACAGAACATGGAAAGCTGGATGAGTCAGCTTTAATATTATAACACATTGATTATTTTTTATAATACTTCTGTTATCAATGATGCCATACTTATTTCCTGTTTTGAAAGGAAACACGAGAAGCATTGGAAAATTCTTAAACTTAATTCATTAAAACAAATTATAACAAACAACTAATTGTTACTATTATACTAGGTATAATCTTTATAGGTTATATTTAGTTATGAGGTTATGACATGAATAAGAGATGTGCTTTGGAGAATTTCACAATCTGATAAGAAAAGATACATTGTCAAATCTTTGTATATGTGGGTATTTGACACAGGGCTATGATCATTTCATGAAGATATAAAAGTATAGGATAATCAGCAATAGCAGTAAGAATGGATATGAACAGGGACAAGGAACAAGCATCTGTGACACAATCTGTGACCTTGGCAAATGGAGTCTTTACATATAAGAGTTTGGTTTACTAGTAATGCTCAATTGAATCATTTCTGTATAGTTACTGCACATCTAATAAGATGACATTTTGCCAATAAACTACTCAACATGTTCCACTTCCCATAATTAATCCTCCCAATCAGGTTATGAAGTAAATGGTTTTATTTTTAATTGAAATGAGAAAGTTAATCTTAAAGACCTTTTTGACTCTTAAAGTTAGAGTTGATAGGTCGATGGACAATTTTGTTCATGTATTTATTATTACTTCTTAGTTCTCATTCTGAGGTATTGGAATTGAGAACAGGTTTAAGTAAACAACCATTTTAGTTCTGGCAAAGATGTGGGGTATGTTACCTAGTAAATTATCATATACAGAAAACAAATGAAAACAACAACAAAAACATCTTGCCATGTACCAGTGATGCACAGTAGAAAGATGCCTATATTTATCATGAATTTATGAATAATTACAGAAAAAAAGAATTGACACTTTCAGATTAATTTGATAATTCTTCCCCCAAATGTCTGTATATTTTGTTCATTTCATGTAAAACACAGGGAGTCATTAGTAAGGGAAAAGGGGGAATAAAAACATTGCATTGTTCCAGTGCTGAAGAAGCTTATATTCTAATTAAAGAACAAAATACCAACCTTGAGGTGACAAAAGATCTGTGGAATTCTCAAGGCTGCAATCATTGTCTAGGTCTCTAGTTAAACAGGAGGCAGAGCCATGGGTGGATCTCACAGAAGCTGTCTGAATCCTCCACCAGAGAGGAATTTACTACACCAAAGGGAGAATGTAACTGAGTGCATCAAGGGTAAAGAGCAAATTGAAAGAGGTTAAATTCAGCAAAGATTTTCCTGGATATACACTGCTTTCCTTAAAGCACAACTTTTCTGGGGGGCAGAATGATGAAAGCAAATCCCTATAAAATTTAATCGAGAATAAATCTGTTGCTACCAATACTCTGACAGAGATACACAGTTGCACCCAAACTAGCAAATTGAAAATGTGATGAGAACACATAATCAATATTTAATTTAAGATTAATTTCCCTTCATTTTATATGTTAATGTGTAAAATGTTAAGATAAATAGGTAGGCAACATGAAGAAAAAGTTTTTAGTTAATTGGACAAAATTACTTTATTTAGAATGTTATAGAAAATTTAATATAAATTTTAATGTTTTTTTTTCTGTCAATAATGACACAAGATATTTGGTCTAGGGAGGGACTCCATAAAGATGCAGAAGATCTCCGGACTGTGAACCCCAACTTTTAGATCCTTATCTGATTCAGCAAAGAATAGAAAAACAGACTCCAAGAAGGACAAATTGTGAATTATGATCCAGGGATGGAGACCTGAAAGACTCAAGCCAGAGGGAATTCTCCTGTAATGAAAGGATGGAGGCGGGAAAGTGAAGACCTTCACATACAGAACTAGGGTAAAAGCCTCTAGAGAGGACACACACACACACACACACACACACACACACACACACACACACACAAACACACACACACAGAGGGAACATAGGCGAAAAGATGCTCTTCGCCTTCATATAGAAGGAAGCTCAGAGATTTGATAGTAAAGGAATCAGACCTTAAAGAGAGATCCTACATACAGCATAGCCAGAGAGCAACCCAAGACAAGACAAAAGCACCCAGATAAGAAATCCCCTTCCTTCTCTGCCAGAATAGGAATCGGGAGAGCTTAGAAAAGCAAGGACCAGGAGATTCAGGCATCAGGAGAAAAGGGGTCAGGAGAGTTGCACACTGTGACACTCCCATTTACGAGGGAGGTTCAATTAGGATGAGCCATGCCATCAGGCTTGTGTGAGAAGAGAGACCGGATTGGTTTGTGGACTCAAGGAGTTGACTGAGGAGGGGCAGCTCACCCAGGTGTGCAAAGCTGAGGAAGAAGCAGGAAGTTGCTGAAAGGGAGTGTTGCTTTGTGGCCATCTTGGATGAGACTGCTTTAGATTCAGGTTCTAGTCCTGCCAGGGCAGGCAATGTGGTATCTCCTTCCACCTCAGGCCCTACCTAACTACCAATTATAAAAAAGCTATTTTTCTTCTGTTTCTCCTTCAATAGTACACCTAGGACTTTGCTTTCAATGGCTGCATTGTTAACATGCTCCATACATTGCTTAATCAATCAGTAATGTCAAAGTATTTCCAACTTTCAATGTTATGCATGATAAACATTATCATTGCCAAATCATTCATGCTTTAAGGATTTTTTTCCTTATGATGGACTTGTTAAAATTTGTTAAATTAATACAAATAATTACAAGTTAATGTGGGAGTGAGCTCTTATTGACCTTAGAACTACAACCCAAGCCCTTATCCAACTTGAGCATGAAGAGTGAAAGATTCGGGGAGGTTAGAATCAGAATGTTTCAATTATATAAGTCTGATTGTCATTTTCTTGTAACTCTCTATTTCCTAGATTGACCCAGACCATCTATCCCAATTATACTTGCCTGGAATGGCCCCAAACCACATGTCCACTTAGCATTTCCTAAAGTGGCCCATGCCCTGAGACAAGGTGAACCACCTTGCAACCAATGACTCTTCAGCCCCATAAGTGTGCTCTAGTCTGTAAGGGAACTTGCTTCTGACTTGCCTAGCCAGAACCCTTTTCAAGTTTTCTCAAATAGTCTGTCTCAGCTGTCAAGAGAGTCATCTCTTCTTGTTTCATTTACTTTTTTTTCTTATAATGGGAAAACTATTAAAGTTTTCTTTTAAGCAAGCATATAATAAAGGAGTAAAGCTCACAACCTGAGGTATTTAGGAGGGGTCCTGAGAAGGGTACCTCATGGTAGCTTGATTTGGGAATCTTTATAACCTTAGAAGTATAAATTAATAGACATGAGGTTTGCATGTGTCTCATAGTCAGGCTTAGGTGCATAGCAGAAACCTTTATTGTTGGTGAGTGCATATGTTACTTGCAGATGTTTTAAAGGAGCCCACCAACCTGGGAGGGAGCCAAAATGCAGGTTTGGGGAAAAGCCTACTACCAAAGCTTTTCAACATCTAGGACCAGAAAGTGTTTCCAAGTAGATATTTTCTAGTTTGGCTGGGATACATTGGCATTTATGTTTCCCTTGGTTCTTTGTCTTTGACTATCTTTAAAAAACTATCATACTTCTATTCCCTATCAATATGTGGGAGGGAAAGGCAAAAATATCATTAAATACAACATAGATAAATATTTTAGAAGCATTTAAGGATTAAATACTATGGTAACTAAATGCTATTTTATCATTTGTGATATTTATTCATCATCTTTATTTTCTCTAAATAAATGGTTTATTTAATAATATGCTTTAAGTTTTCTTGTAAAGCCAAAACATGAATGATAATCACAAAAGTGCTAAAAATGAAACCATACCTTGATGCATACAAAGATAAAGCATATGCAAATATCAAACTTTGAACTGAGATACCTGAATTAGATGTGTGTATGGTGAACACATGCTCTTAACAGAAAATGGAAATACTATCAAGAAGGTAACCAAATTAGATGTGTGTCATGTAATATAAAATATCAGATAACAAATAAATATTTAGAGTAGAGCACTGCTAAGAAAAATGTCTAACCCAACAAAGACAACAGATTAAAAGCATAAGTGCATGAAGAAATAACTCAATGTATTCCAAGGATCTATTCAAAGTTATAGTCCAACTGCTTTTAAATGAAGTTTGCTTATTGGGAAATGAAACAGAGGAAAAAAAAGAGAGAGAAAACCTCACAGAGGGGAAATTAATTTTGCATTCTTAAGTATACTTCATCTGTAGCAGTAGTGATATTTTATACTCTGATGGTTGCACACCATTTTTGATGGTAGCATCAGGTATTTTATTTATTTTGAGATTTATGTATTTTTTTCCTAAACTGCATTACACTTACATTATAAATCTTGTAAACAGAGGCATGCATTATCAAGGTAAAGAATTGCAAAGGTGGTGTGAGGTAAGCATCAGTGTAGCTCATACAAACACCAAAAAGCAGGCAATCAAGCTACCTTTTAGCACATTCACATAATGATTTAGCTGCCTTTAAAGCAGGTGTTATAAAGAGTTCAAAAGACATAAGGGGTTTGGTGTGATGGCTTCCTGGGTAAGAGCACTTGCTGCAAAAGAAACGAGGCCTAAGAGGGCCTGAGACTATCAGAGATCAATCCCTAGCACCCAGGAAAAAAGCTGGACATGAGCCTTCATTTCTGTAACTCTAGTTTTATGGGGGCTGGAGACTGGACAATCACTGGGGTGTGCTCATACAGTCTGACCAAAAATGGCAGCTCTGTGACTTTGTCCCAAGGAAACAGTGAGGTGAACAACAGAGGAAGACACCTGAAAGTCTCCTCTGGACCCTAGAAGCATATTCAAGAGGCAAGCACATCTGCATGCAGATGTGCACATATCATACAAATATCACATACACTGAACACAAATACATGT
>PVHP010026407.1:0-24686 GCA_004024765.1 Zapus hudsonius | reverse complement strand
CCATGAGCTGTTAGAGTCTTCCTCAGCGTCACAGCTGGGCAACCAGCATGAGAGGTGGCATTGACCCATGAGGTCTGGCTTCTGGAGAGTTCCATCCTATCCTCAGGAATGTGACCAAAACCCAAGGGACTACAGCCTGGAAGACAGAGATGGAGACACCCTGGGACTGGTTGTCTCCACAATAAACGTCACTCAAATCTTCCCTCTCCCCATCCCCCCCCCCGAATGCCAATGTGATTATGTGGAGCTGTTGCTATTTACAGATCTCTTAGCACAGAGAGCATTACACAGCCAGGGACACAGAATTACAACCATCGAGACATATGGTTTAGATAAGCAAAGCACAAAGCTCAAATTAACCATGGTTGACTATAACTCCCTCTCTCTACTCCCCAGGGAGGGACTTTAGTGAAAATCCCCAGTCAGAGAAAGCCATACATATCAGAAAGTATAGTGCCTACAGCATGGTTTAGACAAATGCTAAGCCTTATTTAATGCTTTTCATGGTGCCAGAACACAATGGCACCAACCTGTCTAGGAAAAGTTATAACTCCATGCCAGTTTCCTGTAAATAGCAACCGTACTCCTACGGATTCCATGCCCGCGCGCTCCAAGGCCAAAGAATGTCTTTCATTTGTCATCACCTTGCTTCCATTTCCTGTGTCCCCAAAGGCCGGTGGCCTCCTGCGTCTGGATGTCAGAATCGCGTGGAGTTGGACAGAGGAGTCTCTTCTGAGTAAATAGCCTTCAGTTTCCTCTCCAGGAGCCCCCCAAGCTGGTCCTCAGGGATGCAACCCCCACCCCCGGGCTAGGGCAATGGATCTTTGAGTTCATCCAACCCCATGGGTGCCATTAGAAGCGAGCCGATTCCTATTTTCTGGCAGTAAGTAGGTCTCTTCGTTCCTCATATTTTATATTTCATGAGAAATTCATGCAGGACAGGAAACTTTCTGTGTGAGGTCCTTGGCCTCCTCATTGACACATGAACCTTATAAACTGTGTTTGACAATGTGGAGTACAATATTTGCTTTTCATAATACATGTGCGCTGCTTTCCAAAGGAGAGAGCAAAATAAATAACTAGCCCGAGTGACAGGCTTCTGCTTGGCTTGAACTTGGAGTTTTTCAAAAGGAAGAGGAAGAAAAAAAAAAAAACAACAAAAACCACCCCACAGAACACTCAGCTAAATATATGACATTTTTTTCTTGTGTTTGTGGCTTTCAGATGTGCATTCTGCATTTAATTCTCTGTCTCTCTCACACAGAGACATCTTATAAAAATCAAAATTAGAATCTACTATCCAGCGTCCCACCTAAGAGAAGGTGTGTGCATGAGGGTTCTACGATGTCACTTAAAGCTTCGAGGCTTAATATTTTATGAGTTGATAAACCTTTGAGGCTTATTGTATTAGCTGAACCTAGTGCTTTAAGTACATATACCAATGGCAAATTCTTCTCCATGAGATGGACAGAGGAACAATCCAAAGACCATGCCCAAGGGGAACAGGGTTCCAGGAACACAGGGGGGCACTGAATTTCCAACACTCTCCTGGAGTCCCAGAAGCCAACGTGGTCACCTTGAGCTAAGGGAGTCTTCAAGATCCCTTCAAGATTCGAGTGGTGCTGACGGCTTTCTTCTCTTGAGGGTGGAGCAGACGGCAGCAGGTTCTCCCGAGCTGACCCCTCATGGGTATTATTGGCATGTCTCTTTACTGTCATTTTCACATTTCATTTCTGACCCTCTGATGTGAGTGAGGAAGACGACTGAGTCACTCTCTGTCACATTAATCTGGTCAAACAGAAATAGACAGGAGCCGAGATTCCCAGGGCAAAGCTAATGGACTTAACAAAGCCACTTACCTGCATTCAATAATTCAGACCAGCTCCATGCAATTCAGATAATAGCTCCTGAGTACCTGCTAGGAATGGGGCCCTGGAGAAGTTTTAGAAATGGATCAAGCAGCTCTATTGAAGATGACATCCAGAGTGGCCAACTTTCAGAGCTCAAGCAATCCCGGTAAGGACAGAGGCTCTAAAGAAAGGGGACTGTGATGCCAGTTAGCTCTGGGGGAACCCGAGCATTCCCAAGAGTCTTTGAACATTTCCCTAAACTCTGGAAGGTCGAGGGTTAAGTCCCATTTCTCAATGCTTCTTGCTTCTGTCTAGCTCAAGTCAAGATGAAGATGTCACCTCCAAACCTATTGAAAATGACATCTGGTCACATTTATCCGGCTGGGTCCACCCTTCCTCCAGCTCCAGGCTCCACTGGGTTAGGGTTTCATTTTGCATCTATGCAAAACAGATTAGCGGAGCTATAAAGAGGGATTTTACATTCGTTTTATGTGACGTTCATTAGTGACGCATTCCATATGCACTTACAGATGTACATTCTGTAAATTGGGACCCCTAGAGGTTAGCTATAGATGATGAAGATCTGTGGGAAATCGCTGAGGCTCCATGAATGGATGAGTAAGGTTCCAAGGAGACTGGAATCGAGGTACAGCCAGGCTCCAGGGCAATATGCATGCCAGGCACTTCCTGACCCCACATCCCGTATTTCAGTTCTGATGTCAGGCCGGAGAGAGGCTAATGGCCCTGGCTTATGTCAAGGGCTCTGTTCTTAGTCTTACAAAAGTCCAACACAAAGGGAGTGGTTCGTCTTCTAGAAGGAAATCAGAATGTTGTGATTGGAAATGAAATGAGAAAACATCGTGGTGACAAAGCCAAGAAGGTCACCACAGTTAAAAGGCAGGTGTGATGGAGACTCAACCTGATTGGATTGAGAGTTGTTTAGGAGAATCGTAAAGCCCACCTCTGGGTGTGTCTGTGAGACACTGAAGTCTTAGGATGTAATCGATGGTTTAGTTTATTAATGGATCCAAGATTTGAACAGACTATTTGGAAGAAGTGAGACTGTCCTAGGAGGGACCTTACTGGATGACATAGGTCCCCAGGGACAGGCGCCTGGGGATATAGCTCACCATGGAACCTTCCCAGATTGCTTTTCTCTGCTTCTTGGCAACCATAGCATAGACCATTCCGCTCTTTTCCACCAAGATGGACTGACATTCCCAAAACCACAAGCATCTGGCTTTATGTGCGTACTGGGGAATCGAACCTGGGCTGTCAAGATTTGTAAGCAATTGCCTTTAACCGCTGAGCCATCTCTCCAGCCCCAACACCACAGTCTCATTATGCAATGTTGCTGGGCCTCAGTTCCTTTCCTCAGACATTTCCATATTTAAAAAACAGTATGTTGGGGCTGGAAAGAAGTTATCAGTAGCTAAAAGTCTTCTTACAAAGCCTGATGGCCTGGGTCTGAGTCCCCTGCACCCAGGTAAAGCAGGATGGGTGGGGTGGTCCATGCCTCCGGAGTTCATTTGCAGTGACGCCCTTTCTCATTCTCACTCTCTCCTTACAAATGCATAAATATAAATATTAAAAATGACATGCATCCCTTAGCCACTGTCTTTCTAAAGCCTGTTTCTCCATTTTTCTTTCATACAGATATCCAGTACCTTTGTTGAAAGGACTGTCTCTCCTATTTTCAATTTACATTGGTGTCGGTGCCTTTTTAAAAAATGAATTTCAATGCTCATATGTTTGTTTGTGTGTATGGTTTGGTGTGTGTGTATGATGTGTATATGCATGTGTGTGGGCATGTGTGTATGTGTGTGTGTGGGCACATGTGCTTGCATGTGTGTGTGTGTGTGTGTGTGTGTGTGAGAGAGAGAGAGAGAGAGAGAGAGAGAGAGAGAGAGATCTTATTTCTGGACTCCTCTGTTCCATCGATCTGTTAGGCTATTCATATGCTAATGTCACTGTCTTGAGTACTTTAGCTATATTGGAATACTATAAAATAAGTCTTGAAAGAAGTTAATAGCAGACTTCCAATTAAACAAAATTAAATAAGGGCTGAGTAGATGGATTGGTGGGTAAGTGTGGTTGCTGGGCAAACATGAAGGCCCGAGACCACCCACACTTGATTCCCCAGCACCCGCAAAAACATCTGGGCATTCTCACACACATCTGTGACCCCAGTCTGTGGGGATGGAAACCAGAGAATCTCTGAGGCTCACTGACTGAAAACAGAAGCTACAGAGTGAGTGGGGGACCCCAACTTAAGGGGACATGTGGACGAGTGAGAGAAGACACATTCTGGCCTCTGCATCTGCATACGGGGCACACACCTGCACATCCACACATCTCACACACCACACATACTGGACGTACACACATTAATAAAATTAAATGAAATCAAAGTATTTAGTTGTACAAACTACATTTCCGTGGTCCACAGCCACGTGTCTTTACTGGCTACCACATCAGCCAGGGATGTATGGGACATTTTTGTCAGCACAGAAAGTTCACTGTCCTGTAGTGCTTAAGAGCTTAAGAAGAAACTAGCGGGGGAGCCATACCTCTGAGGCACCCACACACGTGGGCTGAGCAGCCACCGGATTCCTCGACTCTCAAGCCTGCAGTCAGCTATTGTTGAACTGCCATAAACTGATACAATAAATTCCCTTTTTAATACCAATTCATTCTATCGGTTCGATTCCTCTAATCGAACCCTGACTAATCACATAGTAGTGACCAGGATTCAGCAAGAGCTTGGGCAGGAGGTGGGGGGTTATGATCCTCATGGCCCGGTGCCCAGCAGCCAATTTCCTCCAGATTGAGCCCACTTCTCAAAGGTTGCACATCCTCCCCAAAACAGAATCATCAGCTGGGAACCAAGGGTTCAGATACATGAACCTGAGGGGAGGCTTTGGGTGATGGTACGCCAGCGTTGGTTCCTCATTTGTATCAAGCACCCCTTTCTTCTGGGAACCTTGAGAACGGTGGGCTCCATGGATGCAGGAGAGTGTGCAAGAAGCCTCTGCCTTTTAAAAAATATTTTATTTATTCATTAGAAAGAGAGAGAGAGAGAGAGAGAGAGAGAGAGAGAGAGAGAGAGAGAGAGAGAGAGAGAGCACACCAGGGCCACGACCTTGTGGGTCTGGCTTATGTGGGTCCTGGGGAATTGAACCCAGGGCCTTAAGCACTGGAGGCAAGTGCCTTAACCACTGAGCAATCTCTCCAGCCCAGCCTCTGCCTTTTTAAAAAATGAATTATTAAGTTTATTTGGGGAAAAATCACAGATTGTGGCATTTATTTGAAGGGACTTTGGATCTTGGAAAGAAGGCTAGAACATGTTCGTGTGGAAAACATATTTAAGAAAAAGATTGAAGTTTTCTAGAAAAACTGGAGTGAAGCCACAAGCAGGTGGAAAGTAGTTCATCATTTAAGAGAAACTGGGGCTGCATGGAGACACAAGCATGTGATATTCAGGAGAGAAACGGGGAGGATTAGAGCAAATCTGTGAGCATGTGGAAAGTTAGGAGGAATCCTCCATGTGTTTTCCCATGGAGGAAAGTTAGGAGAGGAGTTAGTGGGAGCACCCACATGGTAGATTTCAAGTTTAAATGCAGACGTGGCAATTCAGAGCCCATAGGAAGGTTGTATATGTAATTAAGGGAGAAGTTACCTCAACCTTTATAGCAGAGGCAAGTGGAGGAGCTTAGATTAAAAGACAGGGCTATGCTCTCCCAGCCCCCACTCCACCCAGCCAGGCTGGATCAGGGTCTGCACAGGATAAGAACCAAGAAACTCCCACGGGGTCTCCAGAAGAGAAGAGTTCCTCTGTCTTTTGACTTCAGTTTTTCTTTGAATCTAACACTGCTCTAAAAAATAAACTCTTATAAGAAGAAAGGGTAAGTTAAATCATGACTCTCCCATTCTTTTTTAAAAGATTTTTATTTATCTATTTGGAAGCAGGAAGAGAGAGAGAGAGAGAGAGAGAGAGAGAGAGAGAGAGAGAGAGAGAGAGAGAGAGAGAGAGAGAGAGAATAGGTATACCAGGGCCTCTGCAAACTCCAGATCTGTGTGCCATTTTGTCCATCTGGCTTTATGCAGGTACTGAGGAATCAAACCTGGGTTGTCAGGCTTTTCAGGCAAGAGCCCTAACCACTGAGCAATCTCTCCAGCCTGACTCTCCCATTCTTCAGATCTCTTCATAGCCTTGGGCTTGAAGCACATTTTTGTCCCTTGGGATGGACCTCAGGCCCTTTGTCATCTGCCTCTGTCCATCTTCTACCTCATCCCTGAAAAATCTGCTCCTTGCACGATTACTCCCCAAACTCTGGCTTCATTGAGTTGTTCCTTGATTTTTTATTTTTTTTTTGAGACAGCATGCACACGGAGGTATTCATGGGCTGGCTGCTGCCTCTTTGGGTTTGAATATGAAATGTTTCCCTCATGTATTGAATATTTAGCTCCCAGCTGGTGACATCATTTTGGGAGGGTCTGGGAAATTGATGAAGTATGGATTAGTAGGAGAAAGTAGGTCAAGAGGAGTGTCTTGGTTCATTCCTCATTCTACTTCCTGTCTGTCATGAGGTAGTGAACTTCCTTTACCACACATTGCCATTGCCATAAAGTTCAGCATAAACACATGGGATGGAGAGACCACAGACGCATCCGTCTGAAACAGTGAGCCAAAATAAATCATTCCCCTAAGTGTCTTCTCAGGTATTTTAGTCACAGGTATTTGACAATAACTAACACACTTCTTAGGCATGAAACTCTCCACTCCAGTGATTTTTCTCTGGTAGTCCCCTTCTGATTTCTCCAAATGCTCACGCCAGTCCCCAACAGTGTATCACCCTGTGATGCTCTCTCCTTCACGTGGCATTAAGTTCCTCCTCTGCAGTCAAACACTACCTTTGTGAGGCCAGTGCCTGGCTGGCTTCTAATTTTATAAGCAGGTATACAAATCACAGCGGGGATCAGAAAGCTGTAATAAAAAAAGCATTAAATGATTTTCTTGAGTATTCTGGCTGATAATTAAAAATTGGAAGGATGATTTGATAACTAGGTGTGTGTGATAATATAATGAGAATTATAATTGATTATACTTAAAAACTTTTCTTTGATAATTTCATGGTTTTCCTGTGAAAGTATTAGAGGTATTAAAAATCAAATTGAGAGTTTTTACTACAGGTTCTATAAATAGAGGAATTGCATAATTATTTCCAGTGGGAGAAATACATGTGTATAGGTGAATAGTAGTTTCCATAGACAACCGTTTTTTTATTTTTCTTTTAAGATATTATATGGGATTGATCTCAGGGCCGCACACATGCTAGGCAAGCATTCCACCACTAAGCTCTCTTCCCCTGTCTTCTTTTATGTTTTATTTTGATGCAGAGACTCACTAAGTTGCCAAGACTGAGTCTTGAACCTGCTTCGTAGCCAGAGCTGGCCTTGAACTTGGGATCCTCCTGCTTTAGCTTCCAGAGTAGCTGGCACAATGCTAGGCCCAGCTCCACAAGACAATCTCAAGGTTGTTGATCTGTGGGTTCTTGAATTCTGGGGCGAAACACCTCTTGAGTATCACATTATATAGTTCATCTTTCCAATATAGTTAATTACTGAATCACACAAATATTAAGACAACCTAATTATATAATTACTTGTATTAATGAGGATGTTTCGCTGATGTTAGAATCACATAGCCTGATATTTGAGTTAAATTTCAATTGCTGACTCCAAGTCGTCTCGGATATGGATTTATATAAACATAAAACGCATAAACTGTGTTTGATTCCAAGTTGCCTTCAAGACCATCCATTTAGCTGAGCCCATCACGAATTCTTTGTTTATATTGGGTTGGTTTACACAAAACAGTAGCATATTTATTTCAGAATACATGTGGAGAAGAAAGATATTAAAAATCTATAGCCACAGAGATTTTTTTCATGGAAAAAAATCCTTTCATTTTACAATGAAAACAATGAAACCATAGTTCCCAACTTGTGAATTAAAATTTTCAAGCTCCTGTCTTACTCTATTTTTGGTATTCCATGCATATACTTACACCACTGAAGTTGTCGACAATGATTTTAGGAGCTTCTAATTTAATAATTATGTCTTGATTTTTGTGATGTATTATTTGTGGTGGTTGAGTTTGCCTTCCCATTTTACAATAGCAATTTCCCCTTATAAGTAGATTTATTTCAGTAAATATCTGACTCATATTAAAGAAAAAAAATTGGTAGTTAGCTGTACTGACCTGACGTGAACACAGCAGAGATTCTGAATGTGGTAAGCAAAGGGTTGCTATTTAGGAGAGACTTTGAGCAACCATACGGGAAATGATTTCCTGGCCAACCAACCACATTTTAAAATTTCTGTACCAATGTTTGGATTGCCAACTATTTTTTTTCTTCAGATTTTAATCTCCTAATGCTCTGTTCAATCCTTGGCAAAGCGAGAATGGTTCATGGGTGATCAGTAATGCCTGCCCTTTCACTGAGAAACAAAGATATTCCTTCAGAGCCATCCCCCTCCCCATCTTTATCCCCCCCCCCCCACAATGGCCTATCCTGTGTTAATTCCAAGTTGCTTTTTCTTCCATGTCTGTGTAAAGTTGGGGATTCATCACTCTCCTTCATGTCTGTTTCGTCTACTTCGATCACCTCTCAGGAAAGGCAGGGGCGAAGGCTCTCCTACCAAGGTAGGTCCTCTTGGCTGGTATCACTGCTGCAATTCAGAACCCCACAGCCTTCCAACAAGAGCATCCCATTAGCTGGGAACATGGAGACTTTCCTTGGAATTCAGTGTTCTCTCTTAATCACAGGGATTCACACAGTCCTTGGTTACTTTGTGGCGAGGACCCACTTCCCTCCCTGAAGACATACTTTGAATGGTGGAAAGTGCCCAGAAAGCTGTAAAAGACTTGGAACAACCAACCAGAAGTTTCTAATACTCCCTGATTTCTCCAGCCCCATTGGTTCAAAAAATGAGGAGGTCTGGTCACCACAAGCACGTTCTAGTCCCGGATGCTCCAGCAGAGACACTCAGCAGGTGCCAGAGGTTAAGGTAAGGTGGGACAAAAAACATACAAGAAAATCTCTCCAAAATATTTTTCCTTGGAAGTCAAAGAATCTTCCCAAATACTCAAGGAGAGATATTTATTTAGCTTACTCCAGAGACAGTGAGAGAGCACAGGGTGGGACTGTGTACTGTGACCATATGCTCATGCTTTTGATGTAATTTGCATCTCTCCTCCATTGCTTATTTTTAAAAATATTTTTATTTCTTTGCAAGCAGAGAGAGAGATAGAAAAGAGACCGAGAGAATGTGCACACCGAGGCTCCCAGCTCCTGCAAATGAACTCCAAATGCATGTGCCACTTTGTGTATCTGGCTTTACATGGGTACTGGGGAATCGAACCCAGGTCATTAGGCTTTGCCGACAAGCACCTTAACCACCAGGCCATCTCTATGGCCCCTCTGTTGCTTTTTTTTTAAAAGTAGACTAGTTTTGATCAGATTTTGATTCACAGCAAAGTGCAGCAAGAGATACATCTTCCCTGCATTACAGCTGTCTTCTAGTTGTTGAGATAAAGCCCCTGACCCAAAGCAGCTGATGGGAGAAGAGGCTTTATTTTGGCTTATAGTCTTGATGGCAAACTCCATGAAGGCAGGGGAAGAGCCTTGCATGAGCAGAGGCTGGGCATCACCCCTGCCACAGTAGGTGGACCACAGCAGCAGGAGAGTGAGCCCAATTCTTGCAATGGGGGAGCTGGCTGTAACACCCCTATGCCTGCTCCCAACAACACACCTCCTTCAATAAGAATCCACCTCTCAAATTGCCATCAGCTAGGGATCAAGCATTCAGAACACATGAGTTTATGGGGGACATGTGATTCAAACCACCTACACCTTACCTGCCCCACACTCACAGCCTTTCCCTTTATTAAATCCCCAGTAGGATAGTACATTTCTCATAACCAAGGGCGTTACCATGCAGAGAATGTGATCACATTAGGGAAAAATTGGTGACATGCCTTCTAGAGATTGGACACATATATAGTTCTCTGCATCTCCCATAGCAGATCCTACAGAACAGCCTCTCCGTGCTAAGAAGCCCAGGGCTCCACCTGCCCATCCTCTTCAAGGTTCCTCAAACACCCCCTTTTTTAAGTCTTAAATATATATTTATTGTCCATAATGAGTTACATTATTCAGTGGGCAAACAATGAGTTGTTATTCCCAATTCCCCAATGTCCCCCTCCCCATCCCCAATCAGCTGGATATCCTCCTCTGTGGGCCTTCTGGATCAGTCCTTGGGGCAGGGGACCATGGATAGCCTAGTTCTCCTGGCCCAAGTGTGTTGTTACTGAAGGGTGCCATGCTTCTGGATAGTCTCCCCCACCACGGCTCTCACAATCTTTCCACCCCCTCTTCCGCACAGTTCCTTGAGTCGTGGTGGATGAGTATTAAGGCTGCTTTAAGGTTGTGAGCTTAGTGGTCTTTGTGTCGAAAATCGTTGGTTTCTGTCTCACTGGCTTATCCTGTGTTGATTTAATGGCTGTGGCTGTGGGCCCCTTGTTCATCCCATCATTCTCTGCGGGGTTCCATATGGATCCTCCACGGTATGACTGTGGTGGCTCCTCTCTTGCCAGAATCTCAGCTATCGGCCTACGGTCGGTTGGTAGGGTTAGATGGGCCCCAGCTCTCTTGTTGAATCCTGAAAAATACAAGCACAATCTCCATCGGAGAGTGTGATCAGCAAACACCCCTTTTCTGATCTCTATGCTCTTACCTGTCTCAGAATGTCATGTGTCGTTGGAGTCACACGAGTAGCCTTTGCTTCGTAATAGGCATTTAAGGTTTTTTTTTTATGGCTTGATAGCTCATTTTATTTTAGCCCTAAATAATGTTCCATTGTCTGGTTGTACCATAGTTCATTTACTCATTCATCTACAGAAGGACATCTTGATTGCTTTCAAGTTCGGCAATTATGAATAAAGCTGCAATAAACATCTGTGTGCAGGTTTTGTGAGGATGTAGGTTTCTAGTTTCTTGGGGTAATTACCAACAATTATGATTATAGGATGGTATGGTGTGGTCAGAGTATATTTAGTTTTGCAAGAAACTAACCAATTGTCTCCTAAGGTGTCGGTGCCATCTTGTGCCCATTGTACCCTCCCACCAGTGATGAGAGAGTTCCTGTTGCTCCATGTCCAGTGGCACTTGGTATTGTCAGTGCTCTGGATTTTGGCCACCCTCATCTGTATGGGGTGGTATCACATCGCCTTAATTTGCATTTCTCTAGTGACATATATTGCAGAGAACATAGGGTTCTTAAAAATCACACTAACTAACTCCCAGGCAAGAGATGAAGCATCCCTATCTATCATTTAGGGCCCAAACAAAACCTTTGAGGAAGTGGTGAGATGAGCAAGAGACCTACCTCCATAGCAAGTGATAACCTGTGAAAGGATCATGGAGACAGACAGACACTGAGGATACCCAACATAGTCCAAAGCAGAAATCCAGAAACTCTTAAGATCTCAGCAGTAAAGCAGACTTAAAACTCACCCACCATGACTCAGAGAACTGAAGAGGGTGTGGAAAGATTGTAAGAGCCATAGTGGGGGAGAATATCCACACATTGCCCTCCTCAACAACAGCAACACACACACACACACACACACACACACACACACACACACACACACAAACTGGCTACTGCTTGTACAATTCATAACCCTCCATCCCATGGACCATTCTAGCAATCCCACTGAGAATTTCCCTCAGCAGTTTGGGGGCAGGGAGGAGGGAAATGGGGGTACCAACACAGGACTTGTTTATACAGTGTTTCTAATTATTAACAATAAAAAATTGTCCTCTAAAAAAATCCCACTCACTCAATACTTGTGGTAAGGTGATGCCCTAACAGTTTATGGTTTCATCTAGAAACGTTCTACCCTATTTCCAGTTGGACGTCTCCACAACAAGAAAAAAAATAAGTTTGAAATATTTCCCAAGATTAAAGAGAAAAAAAGACAGTTTTAAAAGGCTCAAAGTTGCCAATTGTCAAACACTTGTGATCCCAGTGCCTGAGAGGCTGACAGAATGAGGATTGTCATGAGCTCGAGGCCAGCATGGGCTGCAGTGTGAGACTCCACTTCAGGAGAGATGGCTCAGAGGTTTAGGTGCTTGCTTGCAAAGCCCTAAGGCCTGGGTTCGATTCCCCAGTACTTATGCAAAGTCGGATGCACAGAGTCGCAAATGGTGTCCAGAGTTTGTTTGCAGTGGCTGGAGGCCCTGGAGAGCTCTCTCTCTCTCTCTCTCTCTCTCTCTCTCTCTCTCTCTCTCTCTCTCTCTCTCTCTCTCTCTCTCTCTCTCTCTTGTTCTCTCTCTCTCTTTCTCTCTATCCCTTGCAAATAAATGACTAAAATATATATTTCAAATGGATGAGTTAACAAGTGACTCAGTCCTCCTGGAAACCCCACTCCATCCACAGATGTCTTTCTACAAGGTCAAAACTTCTCAGGCCAGTTCATGGTTTCCTCTGGCTGGTTCTGGTCCTGCCCAGGGCCTAATCTGAGAGCACTGGAGGCCTCTCTCATTGCTCTCTTTCCTGCCAGCTTCTCCCCATCACGCCCCTGCTGGCATTGCCCTGCCCAGCCTTGGTCCATGTCCCATGCCTGGGTGCTCCTCACGCTTCATCTCCCTGCCTCCTTCCTCCATATACCTGCTCCTGCTGGGTCTAGTGGGCGCCTAGGAGATGCCCTTCCTCACATCAGCCTTGCCTGAATCAGGTTCAAATCCTGCCTGCTTTCCCAGCATGGCATTCCACCATCATTCTTCCATCTGCCAAGTTCAAGGTGAGAAGCTGAGACCTTCTGACACCCAGCCACGTTCCCATTTCTTTCTTGTGACTGTAGGTCATCTCCATCACAGACAACGGTTCCTTCCTTATCTCTACACCTCTATGATCTCAGGAATTTCATATTCATAATTGCATTTTGAATATAGGACAACAGCTGCTGATATTTTACAGACAGGAGGGAGCCACAAGCAGGACTTGTCGGAAGAATAAATCCTTATTTTCAATTCTACGGAGTCTTTTTGTCAAGGACTCTTTGGACTATGAAAACGGGAACAATTATGGTGTAAATGGACTTTGAAAATAGCAATAATTAGGTAATTAAAAATGTACTTCTGTTTCATTACAGTGTCCATAAAAATCCCACCATCGAAAAAACAAACTATTTTAACATATTTTACTTAATATAATTCATGTAATTGTGATTTTTATGTTCCACCTAGTTATGCAATTAAGTAGTACATGGCTATTTCTTACAATTAAACATTGCTAAAATCTGCCTCCGGTTCAGAACACGGAGGATGATATATTTAAGAACTTCTTACGCTCAACGGTAGACACAGTCAACATTGTATTCACTTAATTCCGCTTTAATTAGTTGAATAATATTTTTAAATGTGAATTTAGGCTTAACTAGAATGCTAGCGCATTACTTAAGGCTGTTTGCTTTTCATTTCTGTGTCTGGATTTGGCAATCCTTGTCATGGAAGACCGTGGTTGTGGGGGGGAGCCAGAGAAAAGAAGAGGGGTGTAGGCTCTCCTGTCACCGGTTAGCTCCAGGGTCATAGCAAACTGGGTGTGTACCCCAAAGCCTCTTAATGTTCTATTTGAAGAACTGACTTCCATAGTGCCTGAAAATACTGAGAGGGCCCCTAAAGGAGAAAAGTTATCAACAGTCTTACCCGGTCAGGCAAGGTTTGTCCACTAGTTGCAATAGTGGTCTATCTGTTACGGGGGTAACCAACTGTTCTCTGATTGGATTTGGGGACTACTCCCTGGGATAGAATGCATTCCTGATACTGAAAACCTAGTCAAAATCCTATGGTCAGAGAGCTCGTAAGTCCTGAGGAGAAGCCAATACTGTTGTTTGCCTAAATGGATTTGTTAGGCCCAACAATTTGCTCTCTAAATATTTCTGGTTCTGCCCATGAATAAGGGGGGCTTTCAGTTTGGGTTAGAGAAGCTTCTTTTCAGATGATGGTGACCACTGGGGTGACTCAAAACTTGTCAAAGTGCCAAGAAACAGTGGCAGTTGAGTGTTCAACACTAAATGAGACATCTCTTTCATACCCTGCAATTGTGGACCGTTGTGGAAGAGGGGACAGAAAGAATGTAAGAGCCAAAGGATAAGAAGGAGCACTTACTTTGGGGCTGGAGAGATGCCTGCAATGCCTAATGATCCAGGTTCGATTCCCCAGCACCTACACAAAGCCAGATGCACAAAGTGGTACGTGCATCTGGAGTTCATTTGCAGTGGCTAGAAGCCCTGGCTCACCTATATTCATTCTCTCTCTCTCTCTCCATAAATAAATAAAATGTTTTTTTTTTTAAAAAAGGAGTGTTTTGGAATATTGTGTTCAAGACCCAGTGTGGTCCTTGCCTACATGACGTCATAGGGGCTATGGGTTCATGCATAAGACCTGCTTAATATTGGCCCATTTAAATGCTTCACAGGCAGCAGTGGGGACAGGAAATGAAAAATTATCAAAATAGAAAAAGGGATAGTTGGAAAGAAAAGGGGGCTCAGTGGAGGAGGCGTAAGGGGGGAAAAAGCATGGTGAGAGGGGATTGTGTAATTTTTAAGATAAAGTCTATTTTTTGTTTGTTTGTTTTTTGAGGTGGGGTCTTGCTCTAGCCCAGGCTGACTTGGAATTCACTCTGTAGTCTCAGGGTGGCCTTGAACTCACGGTGATCCTCCTGCCTCTGCCTCCCGTGTGCTGGGACTGAAGGCATGTGCCACCACGCTCAGCTTAAAGTTTACATTTCTATTCAAAACACACAAAAGCTCAGGGAATGTGTTTCCAGGCCTTCTTTGGACTCATGGAGGACTCTGAGACACAGAGCACAAGAGAGGAGCAGAGACACCTCTTTTCTACTGCTCGGGAGAGAGACTTCTAGAACTTCAAGAAGCTGCCTCTGCCACCGGCTCTTGGCAAGACCCAGACCCCTGCCTCCTGCAGACGTGAGCCTTTGTCAGCCAGAGCTCACTACGTCAGAGTCCCCTGGTGGGCTTCTGGCTTCCCTTCCCAGTAAGTAACCAGGCTGGCACTGAGTTAGCTTAGTGCCCATGGGAGAGTCTCCAAGGAGGAAGAAAGGACGGGGATTAACCAGGCAAGACCAGGAATGTGGAGAACTTCATGATTTCAAGAAAAAAGACAAATGTGCAAAGGACCCTTTGATCACAGGTCATTGCCAACAGTATGTACGGAGTTGTTTCTTCTGAAACTTTTGCATCTCTAGGCCCAGCTTTGCCCTTGATCTACTGAGCAATCCTCCTCCACGCTGTCTGCTCTTGTGTCCCTGACTCACACCGTCTCATAGATACATCATTCTAGAACATTCCCACTCTCTTTTTCTGAGCTCCTTTCCTTCCCTATTTCTTAAGCCCTATCTTTGAGACCAATTATACTCAGGATGGTTTGTGTTCTGTTTCTTTAATTTTTAAAAATTTTAAAATATCTATTCATTTTTAAGCAGAGAGATGAGAGAAAGAGAGAGAGGGAGAGAGAGCACCAGGGCCACCATCTTGTGGGTCTGGCTTATGTGGGTCCTGGGAAATTGAACCTGGGGCCTTAGGCACTGGAGGCAAGTGCCTTAACCGCTAAGCCATCTCTCCAGCCCTGTGTTCTGTTTCTTGGTCCAAACCCAGGACAAAACAAGGTAAATCCAACCAGAGAAGGTTGCTTCTATATGGTCCACAATATCAGCCTTCATGGATGTGAGTGCGTGTGTGCTGGGAGATCTGGGCCAGTGGCAGGTGGTGGGTCTTTAAAAGATGGGGTCTCCGGGGCATTGCTTCGGGGTGCTGGCCTTGGACGGGATGAAGCAGTTCTGAGACCTAGGTTAGCTCTCAAGAGAGAATGCTCTTACAAAAGAGTGAGGCTGGCCATGAATCACTCTGTCCCCTTATTCACTCATGATGAGACCTCCCCATCTTGTCTCCACTATGAAGAGCCACTGTGTGAGGAAAGCGTTCTTGCTGCCTGGCACAGTGCCATGACTCTTCTGATTTCCTTCCAGCTGCACCCCAACCCTAAAGCTTCATGCTGCCCTTGTTCCACTATAGATGGAGGGGAGTCTCACATACAAGCTGCGCCTGTGCTGCTCTGATTGGCTACACCTCCATCCGCACTCACACCCTTCCTTCTTAGTGAACAGTGGTACAAGTCCAAGCTCTCCCTTGTTAAGAGACAGGCATGTGACACGAACTAAGCCAGCTGGACTCTCTCTCTTCTGGGAGTGTCTTGTTGTTAAGAGGTGACAGACAGCGTCTGGAGCTGATTTGTCCCAGCAGAAAAGAGGAGGCACCATGAGGGTGGCCTGGCCACCCTGGGAGGGTGTCCATTCGCTAAGTTATTTAGATTGCAGGTTGGGGACATGTTCTCCCGAAACTTGGCCCTGGAAGAAACGCTGTGAGAAGCCCAGGGAAAGTTTCTGTCACCAATAAAGCCACAAGACCGTCCCATGGTTTTGGTTGTTAACAAGATTGCCTGTCTCGTGTTCTGTACTATTTGATAGATTTGGATGTTTTGTCCAAATATTGTTCAGGTATTAAAGTGATTCTCTCTGTTGCTACTACACTCACCTGTAGGGTGAACCCATGGCAGATAAGTGAAACCACAGGGACTCAGAAATTCCTCCCTCTGGTTGGCCAGCCTGTTCTTCCTTGGGACACTTGGAGAAAATAAGTTTCAGAGGGTTCAAAGGCGTCCCAGTGAGTTAGGAGCTTGGCATAGGGTGTGGTTTTACCACAAAATGGCAATGTTATATTAAACAAGCCAGTGCTCTTCCATGAGTGAGCTCATTTCCCCTTGAGTAAATTTAAAAATTGTCATGATCACTAAGGTCCTTCTGATTTGATTCTTTCTTTACCCCACCTCACACTCATCTTTTCTTCCAGCCCAGGGACTTGTGCATTCAACCTCTCAGCTATACTCCAACCTGGGATTGGATGTTTTTTTCCCTAAACATTGTCAAGTCCCTATAGAAGAAATGAGGAAATGAAAATTTATTCTCTTTGTGACTTGGAAACTTCAAATGGGTTAAAAAGAGTTAAAAGCATTGCAGTTCCTTGCAACATTGATAAAAACGTGTGTACTTTAATTTCTAATAAAAAATATCAAGCGGGTATGAATAGCAATAAAATTGCTCAAAAATTGTTCAAATTGAAGGGAAACAATTGGAAATGGATTTGGAAATATAATGTTTAGCTAAGCAAGCTATAATGTTCTGTTATTTTAATCAGCATTGTAAAGTAATTTAAATGATGCAGGAAGAGACTTTTATACTTTAATATATAATCATTTTTCAATGCATTCATCAAAAGGTATTTCATGTTAATGATTCTGAGGCTGATGACAAGCTTCTACAGTAATGGTCTCTTGCCTGCTCAGGGCTTCAGTTTGGAACTTTTCAATTTGACTTTTTTTCCCCTTTCTTGTTCTTCTCCTCTAGTCTTAAAGGAAAATTCCTGTAATTTTGAAAGGAAATCAGTGTTGGTAAATGTTTCGAAGATTTTTAAAAAAGTTTTCTGAAGACAATTGTGATGCTTATTCTTCATCGTCAACCTGATTGAACTGAGAGGCACTTAATGGTCCCTGTGACTGAATATCTCTGGGAATAGCCAAGAAGGTTTCTAAAGATGGTGACCTGAGGGAGTAAGACTTGTCCTGAATGTGGGAGGCAACATCTCATAGACTGGATCAGATAGAATAAAAAAGAACACCAAGAGAGCTCCAACATCCCCCCCAACCCCAGCTCTGGGCTTCCTGTCCACCAAGAAGTCAAGAACAGCCCACACCATAATACCACCCCCGAACAAGTGACCGTGGAAGGAACCCTCTGAAGCAGTGAGCCACAGTATGTAATTCCTCCCTTATTTCTGTCAGGCGTTTGGTCAAGCTAACAAGAAAAGTCACAAAAGTCACTGATAGCTCGTGCATTTGTTAATCTTATTTCTCCTTTTAACACTCAAACAGGACAGAGAACTCAGGTGGTCTGAGTGACTCACCAGCTTCCTGAGTCTTAAAAGCCCCAAAAGATGAAGCTGTCTCTTAGTTTAAAAATCTTCAAAGAGAGATGGAGTCTCTCACTCCATAGCCATTTTTCTATGTTAAATAATTGTTCTTTGGAATTCAAAGAACACTAAATATTACAGAAATCTTCCTTTCCGGTTCCTGAGTTCATTAGCACCATTACCAGATGATCCTTTCAGAAAGTGGATTTTTTTCCCTTTTTCTCTTTTAGTGTTTCAGAGGCTGACTCTGCTGGAACAGGGTTCCCACTGAGGCACACCTACAGTGCTCTTTGCAAAGGACACCCTGCTGCAGCTTGGTCCTCACCAGGTTCTTACACAATCATAGAGGAGGGACCACAAGAACATTCTGGACTGCTCCCAGAATGCTCTTGGTGGAACCAAGATGATGAGGGCCTGGTTCTGCCCTTACCACAACCTCTTTCCTCCTTCAAAAGGACATGCTTTGGTGCCTCGCCTCTTGCATTACTTTTGCTTATATTGGTACTAGTGCAATGAAGGAAATCCATCAATCCACACATGCATGCCTGCATGCACCTGCCCAGCCTCCCACTCGTCCCTCCCTCCCTCCCTCCATCCATCCATCCATGAATCTTGTTGGAGTTTTACTAACATAAGAGCAGAACAAAGCCCTAGAAGTATCTTTTAAGAATATTTTTATTAATTTATTTGCAGAGAGAGAGAGAGAGAGAGAGAGAGAGAGAGAGAGAGAGAGAGAGGGAGAGAGAGAGAGACTATGAACACGGCAGGGCCTCTTGCTACAGTAAACAAATTCCAGATGTATGTGCCCCTTTGTGTGGGGGACAGATGCCTCCGGGGGCCCACGGAGGCACATCCTTGAGCCAAGGAGCTCTATATATTCTGTTGCATTTTGGCAATAAAAGACAACATTCTTCCACCCATAAGCGGTGTGTGTGTGTGATCATTGCCTCCGCAGGCAGTGGGCAGTGATACCTTTGTGCATCTGACTTTATGTGGGGACTGGGGAATTGAACCTGGACTGTCAAGTTTTGCGAGCAATCATCTTTAACTGCTGTGTCGTGTCTCCAGCCCCTAGAAGTATCTTTAAAGCCACCTGAACACTATTTACAAACCAGGAAGTTTCCAATTCAACTAATCAAAATATTTTTAGAAAACACAGACTATCCCTCCTTGCCCGAAGCTAGGGAGAGGTTGGCAGTCCAGGGGGCATGGGTGGGGCAGGATCTTCTGCTCTAGGCTGAGTGTGCTCCAGAGGAAGGGCTTGGCCATCATCCTTCTCTTTGGACTTGGTAGTAATGCACTGTAAAGCACTCTCCAGACTGGCCTTCACAGCCCATTATTGCTTCTTGCTTAGTCTAGAGCTGGCTCTGGGCCAGGCAGGAAGCAAAGCTGCTGGGACTGGACCTGCAGTGTGAAAGGGGACTGTGATGGTTAGAATGTAAAATATCCCCCTGCTGTAGTCAGCCACACACCGCTGGGATGAATCTCCAAACCAGGCACAATTTGGGGAGGAAAGTATTTATTGGAATAGCTGATCCAGAAGTTCCCAAAAATGAAGGAAAAGGCTGGCCTGCTTTCATAGATCCAAGCAGAGAGACAGAGTCGGCACCAGCAGCCGGGGGAGGAAGGAAGAGAGGTTCCCTTCCCCTCAAGTTTCCTTATATTTAGTCCCCTTTTGGAAGGCCCACCCATGTCGGGGGTGGGGGAAGGGCTCACTCTGGAGAAGGGACCTCTTCCCTTCTCTAAAATCCCAAAAGGATTTTGTCAATCCTTTCTGCAGGCAAGCTCAGAGACCTGCCCAAGATTACTGTGGATTATTACACAGGTCAAGTTGACAATAAATTTAACCATCACACCCCCATAGACTCATGTGTTGAATACTTAGTCCCCAGTGGGTGGTGCTGTTGGAGGCTTTGAGAGGGGGAGCCTGGCTGGAGGAGGTGTGTCACTGTAGGCTGGGTCTTGTGGTGTTATCATCCAATGAGGCTTGGTTTTTTTAAATTTTGCAACCAGAGATAGAGAAAAGAGAAACAGAGAGAATGGGAGTGCCAGGGCTCCAGCCACTGTGAACAAAATCCAGATGCATGTGTCACTTTGGACGTCTGGCTTTATGTGGTTACTGGGGAATTGAACTCAGGTCATTGGGCTTTGCACTGAGCTACCACTCCAGTCCCTGGCTTGATGTTTTGAGCTTTTCTGCTTCCTTCTTGTTGGTGTGAAGATATGATGCCTGCTGTCTGCTCTTGCCATGATCTCTCCTGCCATGATACACAAGCTTTTCTGCAAAACAGTTGGCTGAAATAAAGCCTCCCTTTCCCTCAGCTGCTTCTGGTTGGGTATTTTGTCCTAGCTCTGAAAATCTAAGGGCACAGTGTCCATCAAGGAATGAGAGGGGGTGAGGTTGGGAGGATGGCTCAGCAGTTACAGGCATTTGCTTGCAAAGCCTGAAGGCCTGGGTTCGATTCCCCAGTATCACATCAAGACAGATGCACACAGTGGTGCCTGAATCCAGAGTTTATTTGCAGTAGAAAGACACCCTGGTGAACCCTTTCCACAAAAAGTAATAAATTTTAAAAAGAAAGAAAGAAATGAGAGTGGGAAGCTTGTTGTGGGACCTGTCGATGAGAAACCCTCCTTAACCCTTTAAAAAACTTGTTGAAAAAGGTCCAAGGAAGGTGTTTCTTTCCTTCTTCCTCTCCTTCTGCTCTACTGACCTCTGGTGTGTCTTTTGGCTAATGATGTTTTCACCCTCTTTTGGGCTTTTTGGACAGCCAACCAGACTCCCCCGTGAAGACTGGGGTAGACCTGGGTGATGCATTTCTGCCATTTACAACTGTTCCATCTCAAACACCAGATTCCTCAGAGCTCTGTAAGCCCTCCTTGTCACAGGCTGGCTAACCCACCCGGTTTTGAAAGAAAAATCAAATTTCATTAGCAAAATTTAAAAATAAACTTAATTTTTGTATTATTCACACAAGCAAAAATATACGTGTTACAAGACCATCATAGGAGGAAAAGATGACGACATCACAACAAAATAGAGACTAATTGAGAGGGGGAGGGGAGATGATGGAGGGTGGACTTGAGGGGGGAAGTGGGGATGGGAGGGAATTATAATGGTTTATTGTCTATAATTATGGAAGCTGTCAATAAAAAGTAAAAAAAAATACATGTGTTGGCTGAAGGCAAAAAATAAATAGCAAGAGATGACTTACCAAAGGCATGGATGGGCAGGGGGAGAAGGAGGCTGGAATCCCCCTGCCTGGAAGAAAGGAAGCAAGCAGTGGGTCTTATTAGGGTCTCAGAGGGTTCACTTGCTGTGAATAGGCACACACAATACTAAGAATCCTACTTAGAGCCAGGCGTGGTGGCGCACACCTTTAATCCCAGCCCTCAGGAGGCAGAGGTAGGAGGATCACCATGAGTTCAAGGCCACCCTGAGACTACAGAGTGAATTCCAGGTCAGCCTGGGCTAGAGCGAGACCCTACCTCAGAAAACAAAACAAAAAGAACGATATTTAGGCCAAAAGATGTTCTGACATATGTATTTCTATTTCAGCTGCACGTTTGTCACCTGCAAAGGCGATGCAAGATTTAATAACAGTTACAAAAATCAAAATCGAGCATTTTCTAACAATTTTTTAAAATATTAATTTTAAGCAATTTTTAATGAAGAAAGAAAACCCTACCTTTGAAAATGACCACCGCAATGAAGGAAAAACTAGTTTTTCTCATCTGACCATTGTAACTGGAGCCACCTTTCTACAGATTCATAAAATGTTTACTGAGCTAATTTTTAATGCGCTCTTTTATGACTATATCACAGACATAATATCGTCATGTTCTGAAGGCATAATTAAAGATTTACCTAGATCTATGAGACTTTATCATTAGCAATAGGGTTAAGGAATGCCGGGGAGACACATTGGTGGAAATTTTTACTCAGCAGTTTCAGAAGCAATGAGGGTCCTGGCATTCCTTTAGTGCTCAGGGGAAAAAAATGGCTGTTGGGCACTAATCTATGGCCCTTTATTAGAACAGAACTCCAAAGACACTTCTGTCAAAACAGCCTGCCCACCTGCCTCTCTCCACTGGGAACAGGAAACCAGAAAGAGAAAAATGGCTTGCTCAACAGAATGTTCAAGAACGAAACATCAGATCCCCACTGTGGAGGGTAGTGACCGCTTCTTGTCCCTTTGGGTCACGTTACACACATGGACAGATATGCCTTTGAAACAATAGGACGTGGCTTTGTATGGATTCCCTCTTGCTCTGTGGAAGGAAGGAGCTGTCTGGGTGAGCAGGGAGAACGCCAGCTTGCCTCCCAAGCCGCTGTCCCCTCATCGTCCCCCAACTTCTGAGAAGCCAGGCGAGCCTGTGGGAAGCAGGTGTCCTTGCAGCTCTGTCTAGGATTTCATTTCCCTTCCTTGGGGCAGCTTCTGGTCAGGGCAAGCAAGACAAGCCACTGAGTATCATTCCTCACGAGACATATTTTTCAGAAAGCAAATGAGCAACTGGGACCCCATGGCAGGGCACCCTTTCTTTAGGCAGGGCAAGGAAAAAGCATGTGTTGATTAGGTTGTCATTATGACAGGAGCCACACTGGAGGAAGACGGAATTGTTCATCTTTTACCAGCTTGTACAGATCTCATGTCCTGAGTTTGCAACTGTATTAACCAGGGCTCCCAGAGAGGCAGAGACAAGAGGAGGAAGAAGAGATACACGAAGGATTGGAAGAGCGGTGAGAGACAGACAGAGAGAGAAAGATAGATAAATAGAGAGATAGAGAGATTATAAATAGATAGATGAAAGATAGATAATATATATAGATGATATCAATAGATGACAGACAGATAATATAAGCAGATGATAGATAAATAGATGATGGCAGATGGATAGATATGTAGATGATAGAGAGAGAGATGATAGATGATATATATATATAGATAGATAGATAGATAGATAGATAGATAGATAGATAGAGATAGAGATAGAGATATAGAGATGATAGATAGATGGATGGATAGATGGATAATGTAGATAGGTAGATACTGAGAGATGATAGATTAGATGGATAAATCATACGTGTACATAATAGATGAAAGAATAGATAAGTAAGTTACACACAATAGGTAGTGAACAGAAGATAGATTATCCAAAGAAGTAAGTCATAAGTCATAAGCACACACTAGGTTCAACTGCAGAGAGGTTGCGGCAGAGCATGGGACACTGGTGGCTGTCACCAGCCTACCTTCTGTGGAGTTCATCTTCACTGGCAGCTTGACTGGATTTGAAATCACCTAGATGACGCATCTCTGGGTTCACCTGTGAGGGCATCTCCAGAGAGGTTTAACTGGAGAGACAGCAAACCTAGCTGTGAGTGGCCCCTTGCCCTAGGTTGGAGCCTTGCACTGCAAAACAGGAGAAAGTGAGCCGAGCATCAGCATTCCTCTCTCTGCTTCCTGACTGTGAACATAGTGAGACCAGCTGCCTCCAGCTCCTGCCACCACAACTTCCTCATCATGTGGTGGACTGTACCCTCAAACTGTGGGCCAGAATAGGCCCACCCTCCCTTTGTCCTTCCTCCTTCCCCTCTTCCCTCCATCCCACCATCCCTTCTTTCTTCCCTTCCCTCCCTCCCTCCCTCCGTCCCTCCATCCCTCCCTCCCTCCTTCCTTCCTTCCTTCCTTCCTTCCTTCCTTCCTTCCTTCCTTCCTTCCTTCCTTCCTTCCTTCCTTCCTTCTTTTCTTCCTAAGTTGCTTTTGTTAGGGATTTTGTTACAACAATGGGAAAAGTACTATTAACTCCTTCCTGTTTCTCTTTGGTGTCCAGCAGGCAGCGGGCCCCTTCACCTGTCAGGACAAAAGGTGCAGTCTCTCTCTGCTAACTAGTCCATTTAAAGCATTCTCAATGAGGTGGCCATTTCTCACTTAATGGAATTAGGGTTTTTTAATTTTAATTTTATTTTTTAATTATTTTTATTTATGAGAGAGAGAGAGAGAGAGAGAGAGAGAGAGAGAGAGAGAGAGAGAGAGAGAGAATGGGCACACCAAGGCCTCCAGCTACTGCAAATGAACTCGACAACTTGTGCATCTGGCTTTATGTGGGCACTGGGGAATCAAACTCAGGTCCTTCTAGCTTTCAGGCCTTAACCGCTAAGCCATCTCTCCAGCCCTGGAATTAGTTTTAAATATAATTTACAAGCAGTGACAGACAGAGACAAAGACGAGAGAGAGAGAGAGAGAGAGAGAGAGAGAGAGAGAGAGAGAGAGAGAGAGAGAGAGAGAGAACAGGTGTGCCAGGGCCTCCAGCTGCTGCAAACCAACTCCAGATGCATGCAACACTTTGCATCTCGATTTATGTGGGTACTGAGGAATCAAACCCAGGTCATTAGGCTTTGCAGACAAGAAAGCACCTTAACTACTGAGCAATCTCTCTAGCCTTGGGATTAGTTTTAAAATAAAAAGAAAAGATGAAAACACAAGACCCCTGTTGCAGTTCCGTGCATTAAAGTCTTGGTCACTAGTTGTGGTAGTTTGAATAATGTCCCCCAAAAGAATTAAGGATTTATTAAAATTATTGTCTCCAGGCTTCTGGCTAGAGGAAGTACCACTTTGGCCTAGCCTCCTGGGGACTGACCCTTTCTAATTTGGATGTAAAATACTAAGGATAGATATGCAAAAGAAGAGCCAGAACCCTGACCTGGAGTTCTGCATTTTGTGAAT
>PVHP010026406.1:0-24584 GCA_004024765.1 Zapus hudsonius | reverse complement strand
AAATTTAATGCAAGCAACATCCACAAATTTAAGTGTGCTAGTAACCACATTAGAAAAATAAATTGATCAAATTAATTATATTTCAATAAATACATTAAAAGTCATATATTAACATGTGTCTAACAGAAAATTATTGTTGAAATATTTTATATAGCTTTTCATAATGAATTAAAACATAGCATGTGGGCTGGAGAGATGGCTCAGCGGCTAAGGTGTTTGCCTGTAAAGCAGAAGGACCTGAGTTCAATTCTCCAGTACCCACATAAAGCCAGATGCACGAGGTGGTGTGTGTGTCTGGAGTTCATTTGCAGTGGCTGGAGGCCCTGGAACACCATTCTGTCTGTGTGTCTGTGTCTTTCTTTCTCTCACACACTTTAAAATTAAACAAACAAATAAAATATATTTAAAAAGTCATAGCATGTATTCCATGAATCCAGCATATCTATATGGAGACAGCCCATAATTTATGATCTCACCACATTGCAGGATACAACTCTAGAAGCACTTATATAGCAAACACTGTGACCAAGATCTGGTCTCAGAATAAAGATGAGTAAACCACAGTCTTTGTGAATGTTTTAATGTTGTGTGTGTGTTTGTGTGTGTGTGTATGTGTGTACACACATGAGTGCACATGTGGAGTTCATACCAGAGGTCAAATTCAAGTGTTAGTTACTTTCTGCCTTCCTTTTGGAGGCAGCGTCTCTCATTGAACATGGATTTTACCAGTTTAGCTATAGACTAGCCAACAAGCCCCAAGGATACTCCTGCCTCCACCTGCCTGTTCCCTGGGTGACAGGTGTGTGCTGCCACTTAGGGGTTTTAGTTCTTGGGGATCCAAACTCAGGGTCTCCTGCTTCTATGGCAACTAGATTACCCACTGAGTATTGTTCCCAAACTCCCAAGTTTTAATTGTTTAAAGTATGACTTTTATAAAAGAGGGTGAATCTGGGATTATATGAAACAATGCTATTCACTCATCTCTGCTCTGCTTCTACTTGGTTAACACATTAGTTTAATCCAGGAGCTGTGAGAGCACTTCATGTCAGTAGAAACACATTAGGCTATGGTCATCAGACATGAATTCTAGTACTATGTCTTAATTATTAGCCATGTGGACTTAGATTAGGCTTTTAACTCTTCTCTAGTCTTGCTTAAAAGAGGTTAAATAACTTTTAGCTCACCTGGTCGGTATGAAGAAAATTTTATGCTGGTGTGAATAGCTAACACAGAAACCAAATACACAATAGAAAGCACCTTCCTCACACACTTGTTTTGTGTGACTGTACTTGGACGAAAGGAAGTGCTGATGCTCAATCCATCACTGCGGTGGCCTAGAGAGTGGTGGCAGCCACCCAAGGCACATAGCCATTGAGTGTCCATATAATCTGAAGGGGCAGAGAACAACTATGCACTGACTTGGAGGTGATTCAGAGAGATGCTAATGAGTCCCCATTGTTGCCATTTTAATATAAAATTGGTGATTGAATGCAGTAAAATGGAGCCATCAATCACCCAGGGTTTTTCAGGTACTTCAATCCAGTCAGCCAGAGACTGACTGGAGAAGAGGCAGTCTCTACTGGAACCAGTGGCTTTTGGCCTTTGTTCCTCCAGCTCCTGACTTCTGTCCTGAGTAGTCTGAGATAGAGTCACCAAGGTGGTAGCCTAGTCACATAACACAGTGCCATATGCCCTGACCTTTCCTCTTTATAATGGAAGCCCAATGGAATATCACAAGAGGTCTGACAGGCAAGAATCATTGGTAGTTTAGTGATCGAAAATCCACCATCCAGAATCCCAGTGCTGGTTACCTAAGACCATGCAAATTACCAATGGAGGAACTCCAACTTGAACCTGGCTTTTGTCTGACTCAATACCCCCGTTCTCAAAAGCAAGGGGGAGCAGGAAGGAGGAGGAAGATGGGGGCACCACCATAAAATTTGTACATATAGAGTTTCTACTTATTAAGAAACAAAACCCAAAACCAGGTTACCCAATGTTATTAGTTATTAGTGAAATGCAAGTCAAAGCCATTGATAACAGATCATATTTGCTAGTAGGCTGGCCTTAAGAAAATAATGCAAAATAACAGATATTAGTGAGGAAATTGAAAGATTAAAAGACACACATATAGTGCTGGTGGGAGTGAAGAAGGGGCAGCCACTGTTAAAACCATTTTGGCAGTTCCTTAAGATGTTAAATACAGAATTATTATATGCTGCAAGAATTCCACTTCTAGGCATATACTCAAAAGAATTGAAGATAGGATATTAAAACAAATATCAACTATTTGTCCATGGATATTCATAGCAGTAATTTCCACAAAGCTAAAAGGTAGTAACAATAAATATTTATCAATGGTTGAATGAATAAACAAATGTAGTATATCTACATGAAATGTTAAGGGCCATGAAGAAATGCTGATATACAGTACCATGTAGAAAGACATAACCATAAGTCTGCTAAATGCAAGAAGCCAGGCATAAAGAGCCACATACAATGGGATGCATACCTTCTGGATGTTCCAAATAAATGTATATGAAAATCTAGTTAAGGAAGATCCACAAAGACAGAATGTAGACCCATGGTTTCCAGGAGAGGGAAGAGGTGAGAAACAGAGAGTGACTGTTAATGAGGTACAGATCTCCTTTTGTGGTGATGCAAACTCTTGGAAGCAGATAGAATTGATGGCTACACAACCTTGGAGATATGTGAAATGTCACTGAATTATGCTCTTTAAAATGAATAATGCTTAATTTTGAATTACGTGAACTTTAGCTCTAAAGAACATAAAAACCAATGAGGCCCTCTATTCTCTTTGTAACATCACTCCACTGAAGACAGATCTGCAGAATGAGGAATGTGAAAGAGGAGGGAAAATGTCTGGGACAAAGAGTGTGACAAGACTGTCTTGAAAAGGGCCAAACACCGGACTTCTGGGACCTCTGAGCATTGTTTGAGGACACGAGGGGGATCATTCAGTTGTCCCAGACCCAGAGGGGCCACCCCAAGTAATACTAGCAATATCATTCATTCATCCCAAATATGATTTTCTAAGTTCTCACCTTACCACTGTACTAGGCAGTGGGCATGAAGTCCATACACACACACACACACACACACACACACACACACACATCACTCCTGAACTGTTCAAGATTACTTTCTGGAGAAGTATTTGAGATACTGTGGGCATGCTCTTCTAGGTGTGTTAACTTTTTATGATAAAGGAATGGAGATATGTATAGGTTTCCCATGACAACATAGATATCTGATGCCAAATTGAGGACTGACCCTATGTTTGCTCTGGGACAAATCAGGACATGCAAACACCATGAAAGACATAGAGAAGGCCAGGGAAAGAAGATGCATGTCCTGAATGGGTCTAAGAGCGTTAACTCATTGCTCTTCTATGCAAATCTCCCTTCTCTGCTTGGGCTCCCCTGTCCACAGACCTGCTCTGTCAGCCTCTGATAGGCACACCCACCCCTCCACACTCCATCTCCTGCTCTTGCTATCATGATGGATGGTGGTGACATGTTAAATTATTCAGGCTCTGTGTCTTTCTCAAGCTGGTGACAGCGATATTGCGGTCTTAGATTATCCCGAACTGCAGCAGATGAGAAATATGTGGCTCAGGAATGCAGAAAAAAAAATCTGACCCTCAGCCATGCAAAGAATACAAATGGTGCCAGCCATGGGAAGAGGTCAAAAACTGCTAAAATGTCCCATGTGTCCAAAACACACAACTAGCAGTTGTTCACAGCTAAACCACGAATGTTCTCATGCATCCTCCTTTTTGAGATGTTTGGACCCTAATTGCTACGTGTCATGGTGCACCCCCTAAGGGTGAGGCTTCATGCCAGGCACTTTGTGCAGAGTTGTCCACACATGTCCTCGTGTCTCAAATGTTGACAAAGGCCGAGAACATCGCACTCTTTAACTACAGCTCCGGAATCGCACATGTAAGAAGAAATATTTTAATTCAGATCTGCTTTATCTGAGTTCCCAGGGAGGAAGTTTCTACAGTATTCCTGGGACATAAGTTGAATTTTAAAACTGGATCTTTATGGTGAAAAACATATTTATGATAAAAATACAATTAAACATGATTGTTATAATTCCAGAAATTGGAAATAATTGAGAGTTGCCTTTATAGGAGACATTAAAAATGATGACCTATCTCTAAAAGAGACTTTCATGAGACCATTAAAATACAGTGACATAAATCTATATTGACTGACATACAAACTTCTCCATGATGCATTCTTAAGTGAAACAGTGTACAGAGAAGAATACAAAGAGGAATCCACTTACAGAAGCTTCTACAAACTCACTGGTCTTTGCTGTCAGTTCTATTGGGTGTAATGAAAAATAAATAAGTGTACATATATTTTATAGTACTGAGGATTTAGCCAAGGATCTCATGCATACTAGGCAAGGGCTCTGCTACTGAGCAACATCCAAACCCTATAAATAAATATATTTTAGTTTAAACATTAAAAAGTTCAGGCTGGAGAGATAGCTCAGCAGTTAAGGTGTTTGCTTTCACATCCTCTGACCTGGGTTCATTTTCCCAGTAAATCAACTTTACCCACATAAAACCAGATATACAAAGAGGCACATGTGTCTAGAATTTGTTTTCAGCTGCAAGAGGCCCTGGCATGCCCATTCTCTCTTCTTCTTCTTTACCTCTCTCTCCTTGTAAATAAATAAATATTTTTTTAAAAAAATTAAAATGTTAGAGATGAGGATGCACACCTTTAATCATAGCACTTGAGAGCTTGAGGCAGAAGTATGAAGTAAAATCCTGCCTGGATTACATAATGAGACTCTGACTCAATAAATGACTGACTGAATGAATATAAGTGAATAATAAAAAGTTGAAATTTAAAAAGTAATACTGAAATGTTTATGATTTAAGGTTTTAAACTAAATACACAAAGCATATTGCAAAAACCAAGTACAAAGCAATTCTGCTGAATTTTTAAATATAGACATAAAATATAAATATGTACACAGATATTAGAAAAATGTATTGAAGTACTACTATATAGTGGCTAGATCTTCTGGGTGATAACATTTGGGATATTTTCAATATCTTTTTATTTTTATTTATCTTCAGTTGTTGTTCCTCCAATGGATTCTAATGTTTGCTAATAAAAAGACCATAAACGTTAAATGTGTTTTCTGAAAAAACAAATTCTTATGATTGCAGCAGTTAAACCCATTTCTCATCTGAACTTTAGTGTAACATGGCCAGCCCAGAGGAAATCATCACATTTTCCAGGAAAGCAAACATCCCAATTTATCCCCAATTTTTGGCCCAAAGCACTACAAGGCTCTTCTAGTGTAATGGTCTGTTGTTCCATGAGAGTAAAGCTTGATCTTGGAGAGCATGCCTTTGTTTCCCAGGGCAAGACTGAATACCCAGAGATCCATGACAAGATCTCCCATTCCACTTGCTTTTCTGCTTTGTGACCATTGGCACTCACCTATCAAAGTGGAGTATGCTGTTCCTGTTACTCATCTGCACTGGCCTTGGGGATACCCATAATCGGAGTTGTGACTTGAGGGGTTTCTAGGGTTAGATCCTATCAGACCATCTAACTTCCATTTTGCTCTCCAGAAGCACTGGCTCTCTAGACACTCACCACTCTACTGTGAGATTCTTAAGGTGAAACATCCATCTGTAAAACATTAAGTCAACAATCCCAGCTGGGCCCAACTTTCAGGACATTCCAGTCATACTATGGGGCAAAATGTAGCTGAAACTCTTTCCAGTGGATTCTAGTCTTCTGCCTTTACTCATAGAGGTATGGGTTTCCCCAGTCATCAGGGAGCTTGAGATGAGCTTTTCTTGAATGAGCTTTTCAGTCCTGAAACCCATGGACATAAATTGTAATTCGTTTGGTTGTGTAACTTTATTTTATATTATCATATTAAGCATGAAGTTGAGCATATTTTGGTATTGTTAAGAAGCATTGGGAGTTATTTTTCCACTAATTATATGCTTATACTTCTAACTCATTTTCCCCCAGAATTATTGGATTTCTGTTCTCTATTTTTAGGAGTTTTTCTTATACAAAGGGTCACTAACACTTTGCCTCTGACAGAAGGTGAAAATATGGTTTCTAGATGATGATGTTTCCCTCTAATCTTACTCATGATGGTGATTCTTCTGCTTTTTAATTAATATCTTTATTATGAATAAGTATATAAATTGTATGATTAAATCTTATGAAGGTGTCCCTGATTCCCTCCTCTCTGTCCCCTACCCAATGGGATCCTTCCTCAGTGCACATACTGGATCTGTCCATAGGTTAGGGGGTTATGAGATGCACCAGAGGTAGTCAGTTTTTGTTTTTTCTTCCCCCTTTTTGCATTGTTGCTGAGGGGGGGCAATGTCTCTGGATATACTGCCCCATCATGGTTTGTATATTCTTTCCACCCCTTCTTCTGCTTTGTTCCCTGAGTCATGGTGGGTAAGTTTTGAGACAGCTTTATTGTTGAGATCTTAAGTATCTCTGGATCTTTGCCATGGGTTGTGTTGGGTATCGTTGGTGTCTGTGTCCATTGACCTTTCATAGGTTTCATAGGTTTTCAGACTTGCTGTGGTACTAATGTCTATGTAAATAAATTGTAATTTTTACATGCTATGTTTGTGGTTGTATATTGTGCAGTAGTTGGTAAATGGAAAACTACCTTGTCCAGTCCTGCAGTAATATTTAGACTCATTCTAAGGTAGAACCACACTTACGTGCTGGTCAATGAAAAGATGAAATGGGAATGGGGAGAAGGCTTAAAACTAAAGGTGCTTGTTTGAAAAGCCTGCTGGCCTGAGTTCCATTCCCCAATACTTATGCAAATGTATCTGCCATTCATTTGCAGTAGCAAGAGGTCCTGGTGCCCCCATAGAGTCTCTCTCTCTCTCTCTCCCTCGTTCTCTCCTTCCTTTCTCCCACCTTTATGTCTTGTACATAAATAAATTAATAAAAATATATTTTAAAAAGAAAATATGAAGTGGGTACCTAAGTTCTAGATCCATTTTATTATTAATATAATAAGTGAAATGACATTTAAATCTAAACTAGGAGAGCCTTGTAGTGTTTTGGGCCAATAATTGAAGATAAGGCATAGTAGTGAACAATTTAGTTTTTCTCCATTTGACCCTCACAACAAAGAAATGATATTGTGATTGCTGTTCCATTTGAAAGATGAGGAATATGAGGGTCAGAGTCTCTACCAATGACCTGCTCAGGGTCATATTGCTCATTAATGCAAAGTGAAGAAAGTGAGGTCTGGAAGGTCCCAGAGGATAAGAGGGTAGAACGTGTCCCCCAGGTGAGCTAGGAATCTTGTTCCCTGCAGTTTCCCCCCTCTGGTGTTCTCTGGTCTTTTGGAATTACAGGGTCAGTCTGCTTTTCCATTCTACCTGAGTTGTCTCAAGACAGGTCATGTGCCCAAGTATAACCTTTCCTCCCAAACCAAGTATTCCTAATAATCTCTTCAGCTGCTACTTAAATGCTATATGTTTACTTAAATTATAACTCCTTTAAAAAAGTCAAAGCACATAAAAATAAAACTATAACCAATCAGGATTCCATTATTCAAACTGATTCATCTTATTTGAGTATTTAACCATGTATTTAATATACATTATTTTTATCTTGCAACATGGTAATAGTATATGAGTTTTATAAGATAATCTAAGCAAAGATGGATTTATCTGAAATTTGTATTGGGATCCAATTGTATGTCTAGCACTGTAAAAAAATTTATTCATTTTCAAGCAGAGAGATACGAAGAGAGAGAGAGAGAGAGAGAGAGAGAGAGAGAGAGAGAGAGAGAGAGAGAGAGAGAGAATATATGCACCAGGGCCACCACCTTGTGGGTCTGGCTTTTGTGGGTCCTGGGGAATTGAACCTGAGGCCTTAGGCACTGGAGGCAAGTGCCTTAACTGCTGAGCCATCTCTCCAGCCCTATCTAGCACTTTTTGTTATATAACTAACCTATCATGCATATGTTTCTTTATGTGTGAAATCAGAAATGGGCATTATCTCCATCTATATAAAATCCATGCTCACCAAACATCAATACTGACTTTCTCTAAATGCTGACTATCCTAGACTTGATTCCTTTTTCTCTCCTTTTGGGGAAGTGACCATGGATTGCTTATAGAATTGAAGATTAATATTATATAATTAGTATCTTATGTTATTAAATATCCAACTCTAATATAATTTAATGCTTGCCCATATCTCTTTGAATCTGCCATTTCCAAATTTTACTATATTATATAACATGATTCTTTTGTTCTTTCTTTCCTTCCTTCTTTCTTTCTTTTTTTCATTCTTTCTTCTTTTCTGTGATAGTGAAGATTGAATCCAGGCCTCTCACTGGCTAGGCAGTTCTCTATCTTTGAGTTACAGGTGTGGATCTAGAAAATTTATTCAAAGATCCGCACATGTCCAGTGTAGAATATTGCTGAAGGTAAATGAGAATTTCTTGGTCAAGAAGTTTGACATAGTTAAGCTCCAGAAAGGATGTACCAGTTCTGTCCTGTTCAGCTATATGGATGAGTGGCCACCCCACTACATTCCCTACAGCACTGGGAATCATATCAGTGTTTCAGAATGTTAGTGACTTTAATTTACACACCACGTTTCAAATTCATTATGCCACGTCCTTTCCCACACCCTACAGTTTGCTCAGACAGTTTTTAGTGTCCACAAGTGAGGTTCAAGAATGGTAACAGGTGTGATCTGACCTGCACTGAGCAGAAACGGACTACGAAGAAGAGACTTATGATCATGCACCCAGTGTGGCCACAGCTTTGTCGCTGGCTCACTTTTACTTAGTATGTCCTCAGTTCTTTGCCCTACAAATACAGCTGATCTTTCCCATCACATAGTCATAGAATTGATTTTTCCAAACCAACACCAAGAACATTTTGTACTACCAAATTGTGTAGGTATGTTTCAGTCCTTTCTTCTACTCTCTCAAGCTATTTTTATCCCAATCCTCTGATCTCTTATTTTCAGTATTCCTGGACTACATGCCCTCTACAAATTGGATAAATATGAAAAGAAGCAGGAGAGAAGAAATGTAACTAATAGTTACTAGGCTCCTTCTAAATGTCAAGCAGCAGAACTAGAAAAGTTTATGTATGTGAAAAATAATTCAGTACATAGAAAAGAGGAAGTCTATGAGGTTATCTTTGTTTGAAGCATCAGAAAAATGTGTACAGGGCATATTTGTCTTGTGCAAAACCAGAGAAACACTAAGGAGACAGACTAGGCTGGGAAGCCTATCTAATTGGTTTCTCTTCCCAGTTTCCCAACTGGTCCCACTTCAAGAAAGACATTGACATCATTCTTGGTGAAAATTGTATCAAGAAAAGAACATTAGGATTGATGGCTTGAGAAATGTAAAGGATGACTTCAATTCCTGAATAAAAACCTCTTAGGAAAATGTATCTACATAAAAATAAACCATTCAATGACACCATCAAACATCCTGTAATTTCCCCCATTGGGTTAAAAATATTATTCAGATGGCCCACAGAGTAAAAGAGAGGTGCTGTCTGGCTTCAGGAGTTTCCACTTAATCAGGGAAATCAAATATTTCAATTAAACACAAAAATGAATACATTTATGAGAAGCTTTGTCAAATAACCTTGTTCACATCCAGATACTCCATGTCTGTGGCTTCTCCTTGATCTATTTGGGCAACAAACCATCTCAAAGTCTGCCTGCAAAGCGCACAGTTCACCTGGCAATTCTACTCCAAGGGAGCACATGATGGCTTCTAGTTTCCCAACTTCCCTTCCAACACAATCACTGTGTACATGTGAGCAGGCAATCTCATTGTTCTCAAGAATTCCAATCAAGTTTTTGCCACCTAATTGTAAGCAGAAGATTTTTTTTTTTCCTCTATGGAAGCTTACAAGCCTGCCTTGATTTCTTCACGAGCATAATCAACTCTGTGGTTGTGGAGACATATCCTCAAACATGTTAGCACTAGAAAAGTGATTTGCTTGCATTGGAAGACTGAAGTTGAAGTAGGCATTTAAAAGTAAATACTTACTACCTCTCCATATATATGCTAGTACGCCATACCACATGAAACATCTTTATTATCTTTTTCGTACTTTCATGTTTTTTTTTCTGGATATAAGTGACTTTCTGGCAGATTCAGAATGAATTTAGTTTTAAACTCTCCTCTGGTAATAAGGTTTCAGTTGTTTCATGCAAGGGGACAATCATTTTCTTGCTCTTATTGTTCAAAAAAACAATTTGAAAAGCTTGCATTATTTCTTGTTGGTTTTCTCTCAAATTTGCCCACCATGCATTGACAAATTTGAAGTCTTAGCCTTTCTGGTAGTAATCTTACAAGTTTGTACTAAACTACTATGCATTTTGGCTATTCCCCCAAATCTTTTATTTTTTGTATAAATTTTTCTCTCTGTCTATGGTTCTCAATAACCTCTTTCTTTGTAGCTATCTATATTTGTTAATCACATCATTTTTTTCAGGGTCTTCTTCTCTGCAATACATCTATTTCAATTTAGAGTTTCCAGCCCTAAAATGGAAAAGCTCTATCCTCTGTTATTAAAACATTATGTGTATATATGTTCCTAAATTTTAGGCTATAATTTTTCATTTTTTGAAATTGAAATATTATTTCTTATTTTACTAGTATCCAGTGCTGGCAAAGATTTTACGAAATGACCATTTTCCTAAATTGCTGCAAGCAGAGCAAATTTGTACAGTCCTTTTGGGAAGTAATTTGGCAATATAAGAAAGAATGTTAAAAATGCCTATCTCTTTTGATTCCCTTCTGGGAATTAACCCTAAGGAAACCACCATCAATATAGGAAAAGGCTTTATGCATTATAATACTCACTGTAATGGTATTTACAAATATTTGAAAGTGGAAAGCAGCCTTATTATCCTATCTGAGGGGATGGTGAGTGAAGCTAAAATATGGCCTGACCTTGGGTATGATAAGAAGTTACATTCCCTTTTACAAACTCTCCATTCACTGACGGATTTTCTTAATGTTCTGGTTTAACATGGTTAGGAACCACATATGGCTTAGTGACTGGCTAACAGATCTGCTTAGTGACAAGGAACCCTTAACTGTTGTCTCATTTAACCTATATTGATCTCACTCTACCATGGAGATTCTCTTTGTATTTTTCAGAAGGCAGTGAGAGAGCTGGGGACAACTCAATTCCACCAACAAGACACTGGATGATGACTGACATTCTGGCAGGAGACAAACCACCCCTGGCTTTCTCACAGGGCCCAAATGAAACCAACGAGAAACTGACAAGACAAACAGGAGACCAATCTCAACAGCAAGTCTGATGACCCATGAAAGGTCAATGGAGACAGACACCAATGGTACCCAACACAACCCAGGACAAAGATCCAGAGATACTTAAGATCTCAACAACAGAGCAGACTCAAAACTCACCCACCATGTCTCAGGGAACTGAGTGCAAGAGGGTGTGGAAAGAATGTAAGAGCCATGGTGGAGGAGAATATTCAGAGACATTGTTTCCCTCAGCAACAATACACAAGGGGGAAGGAAAAAAAAAAGAATGAAACCTGGCTACTTCTGGTGCAGTTCATAACACTCTATCCTATGGACAGATCCAGTATGTGCACCGAGGAAGTACCTCAGTGGGTAGGGGACAGAGAGGAGGGAAATGGGGTACATTCACAAGGTATGCTCATACAATGTATATACTTATTCATAAAAATATAATTAAATAATAGTTACAGAAAGCACTTTTGCTCCAGTATTAATTTTAAGAATGGGATTAGAAAACATAAATTTTGTGTTAACAAATGATGAATTTTAAATATGAACGAGGTTCTTTATACTTAAAACAGGAGTAGCAGATTGATAGACCTGTACTCTTATAGCTAGCGATAATAACTTCTGGTCAAAAGACCAATCACTAATCACTATCTGATAGTCTCACAGATACAATACATGCAGGTATATTCTGGAAAGAAGTTGGAAAGTGAAGGAAACAGTCAGCATTGGGTGAATGTTCCACTGTCAAGATTTTCCCCTAAAAAGGAAAGCAACATGCATGGCTCAGGTAAGCAACACTCCACTTGCTCTTTGAGGACTGAGGACCCAATGGATATAAGACAGATCATCTACAGAGAGTGATAAGGGGAGTGAAAAATGGGGAGAGATCAGAGAATGGGAGTCCTCTAGCTAACCTCTCTGAGCACACCTGTGTGAGGCTGGCCCCAACAGCTCAGCTAAAGGTAAAATAAATAAATAAATAAATAAATAAATAAATAAATAAATAAATAAATAAATAAATAGATGAATAAATAAATGAATAAATAAATAAACAAACCTTCAAGACGGCTGCTGCACATCACAGGAAAGAGCTGGACCTTAACCATGTTAGTCTACTCCAAAGTAAAGAACAGTTTGCACTGTCAAATTATATCTGTAAATGTTAGTCTTCAGAAAAAAGATTTGTTGAGTTGTTGGAAAATGTGACAAAATGCAAAGTCTTCATACCATAAACAGTTTTTAAAATTAAACAAAAAAAGTCACTCAGTATGTGGAGAACCAAGAAAGCTTTACCCATTTCCAAAGGAAAAAAACAATCAGCTGAAGCCAGTCTAAGGATGATCCAGATGCCCGAATCATCAGGCAAGCCTTCACTTGTCATCAGTTAGGTAAATGAAGTGGACAGTGGGAAGAAAATGCAAAGTCATATGTATATATATATATATATATATATATATATATATATATATATACATACATATCCACACAGACACACTAAATAGAGATTTTAGAACTGAACAATGGGAATAAATGAAACCATCACTAGTAACAGCACTGAAGTGCATCTGTGTAACCTAGTACTCAAAAAGCTCAGGCAAAGGGAGGATGAGCTTTAGGCTAGATTAGACTATATAGTGAGACTGATTTTTTGAAAAAATGAATAAGTGAATTAAAATAAATAAATACAAACTAATAGGAATTTCTGAGTAGGCTTATTAGAATGGAGAAGATAACTGATGACCTTGAAAATACATTAATAGAAATTTTCTAGTCTGAAAAAGAAATGGAAGAAAGTTAAAAATAATAATAACTGAGGCATCAACTGAACAATAGCAAAAGAAAAACCCCTAAATTTAGACAACTAGAGTTTAACTAAAGAGAAGGGATGAAGGAGAAGAAAGGAAAAACAATGATTGAATTATACCAAATTTTCAGTAATATATTAACCAACAAATTCACAAAGCACAGGAAATGTCAAAGAAGATGAACACAGGAGGATGAAAAGCCTATTCATGTCATATTCAAGCTGTTAAAAATAATTGTAAATATTATTCATTTCAATACAATGAGGAAAAGGAAAGTATGCCACTTTTAAAGCAAGCAATAAAACTATGTATCCTTCAAGATGACATGATTATTTATAAAAAATAATTATAAGAATCTACAATTAACTGTTAGAAGAAGTGATTTTATCATGACTGAGAAATACCAAAGTATACAAAGAGATAATTTTAGTCATACATACTGATGGCAACAATTGGCAAATGATATTTAAAAACAATACCACTTAACAATAGTGCAAAATACTCTAAAATACTTAATGCCATGTTTAACAAATGCACGAGTGTTCTCTTCTATGGAAACAACCAAACACTGCTGGAAGAAACCAAAGAAAATCTGAAGAAATATACAGAAGTATCATGTTTGTGGACTGAAGTTAAAATATTTAAGATACCACCACCCAATAAAGATTAAATGGAATTCTAGTTGTAATCTTAGAAGACATTTTTAAGCAGATGCAGATGAGATGGCTGTAAAATTTACATAGAGAATTACAAATAACTTATAGTGTTGAGGCAATTTTCAAGTAGAGCAAACTTGAAGGGCCTCATGTGTTTTCAAAGCTCACTATAAGGCTGTAATAACCAAGGCAGTGCAGCGTCAGCTTAAGAACAGATGTTTAGATCAAAGGACAGAACAGACAAATTAGAAATGTATATGATTGATTGATTTTCTAATTGTGTGATCTCATGTGTGTGCGCACGTGTGTGTGTGTGTGTGTGTGTGTGTGTGTGTGTGTGTGTGTGTGTGTAGTTCAGATCAACCTGTGGTGTTGATCCTCTACTTACACCTTGTTTGACAAAGGGTCTGTCACATGTTTTTCTCTGTCTATGCCAGGTGAGTTGGCCGCTAAGCTTCTAGGTATTTTCTTGTCTCCACCTCTAGTCTCACCATAGAAATGTTGAGATTCCATATTTGAACTCTGGCTCTTATGCCTACACAGCACAATTCTTTTATCCACTGAGCCATCTCCATGGCCCAAAGATTGATTGTTGATGAACTTTCTAAAGGAAAATCTTTTCAAAACATGGTGTTGGAACAACTGGAGAGAAAGAAGGCAAAAATAATATGAACACTATCCCTGAATTAATGACAGACACACATGTCAAGTGAAAATAGATCATAAAGATAAATGTAAAAGCTAAACTGATTATCCTTGAGAAGAAAATGAAAGACAAAAAAATTCAGAATTTAGAATAGGCACAGGTTTTATGAAACCACATCCATGGGCCCTTATTAAAAATACAATAAAAAATAGATATTTTCCAAGTTAAGAAAAAAAAATAAAAGACAGATCTAGTATAGACAAGGCTGCCCTTGAGTTTACTCTGTAGTCAAAGATGAGCTCTAACTCCTGACCCCCCTGCCTGCACCTCCAGGAGTGCTGCCATTGCAAGCCTGTGCTACCACACTGCTGTGTTTACACAGTACCCAGGACTGAACCACGGCCTTCATGCATGCTAGGCAAGCACTCTACCAACTGCACTGCATCCCCAGTCCTACAAATTCAAATTTTTGCTTTGCAAAAGGAAAACCTAAAAAAGGAATAATATTGGAATGGAGAGATGGCTCCGTGGTTAAAGATGATTGCTTGTTAGTTCTGATGACCTGAGTTAAATTCCCCAGCACCCATGTAAAGCCACACACACAAGTGTTTCTTGCATCTAGAGTTTGTTTGCAGTGGCAAGAGGTTCTGATGTGCCCACTGTCTTTCTCACTCTCTTTCTCAAATATATACACAAATATAATTTTTTTCAAAAAGGAATGTCATAAAATAAGACGATTTTTTCTCATTAATACATCTGCATAGGACTTTTATTCAGACTATACATTCCATACAATATTCTATCATAGACACAAGCAACCGAATAGCTAGAGACATTTCTCAAAACTATGCTAAAAACCACTTGAAGAGATCCTTAACTTCTTTAGTCACAAGGAAAATCAAATTAAATCACAATGGAATAGCATTATACAATTAGAATAGCTGAATGTCTACACACATTGGCCTTTTCAGTTTTGATAAAGTCCTTCTGTTAGTAATAATCCCTATGTACTGTCAAGGAGAATGTACACCATGCATCTAATTTGAAAAAAAAAGGAAAAGTACCTATGTGCTCAAAAAGTTAATTTTAATAGCAACCATATGACACAGACACTCCATTCCTTGTTATTTATTCAACAGAAATAATCATATGCCCACATAGAGACTTGTATAAGAATATTCCTAGCAGCTTTAGTCATAGTCACACACACACAAAAAAAAACCTGGAACCATCTTAGATGTCCATCAATGAGTAATTGATGAAACAGAGCATTTCCACACTATTTAGCATGAAGAGGAGTTATGTACAATAGAGACGAAACTCAAGATCACTGTGCTGAAGGAAAGATGTTGAACACATAGAAGTATATTCCACGTGATTCCATTCGCATGACATAGAAGAGGCAGGTTCAATCTAAAGTGACAAAAAGCTGATCTATGGTGGCCTGATGCTGTGGTTATGGACAGAATGATGGGTGCCCTTCAAAAGGCCACCGATGTCACCAAGATGACTTTGAGTTTGATAGGAAATGTTCTCTGTTCTCTGATAGGAAATTCATAAAACTGCTCATTCTCAATTGGTATGGTACATATCTTATGCTTAATATATTTGATTTTAGAGTAACATATAGAAAAGTAAGTAAAACTTGGACAAAATAAAAATATTGGTGATATTTAAAATGATATTAAATGAGGTTTTTTTTTTGTTCTCTTCTACACCTTGAGGTACTATACACACTTCCTTTTATGATACTTTTAATGGTAGTGGGAAACAGAAGCCAGGGACTTGAACGTATTAAGCAAGCTCTCTACTACTGAGCTACATCACCCCCCACAAATTTTTGAATGTAGCAGATTTAAGTTAGCATGACTAACTAATGAGTGGTTAAATATGTTACTACCATGTACTCTAAGACAAGTTGTTACCAAATAACCTTCATGGTGGTCACACTGAATGGCAGAGGTAATTCCAGAGGGACAGACATTCTCACTTCTCTCTGTATTCCAAGCATGAAATTGGAACAGTGACAATTCAATGACTTATCAGATAGTGCATTTTAAACAGAATAATTCCTCCTCTAACAAACGAGGGAATTGGGACCCTAACAGATACACTGTATTAGCTTGAAATTGTTTTGTGTATTTAAAATTCATCATATCTATCCAACATGAAGTAACAAAATATTACTACATTTGGAGTGAGAATATATGCCTGCAAGTCTTGTTACTTTGACTCTGTGGTGGTGTTAAACACAGTACTCAAATTCTTTTACACACCTTCTATTAAATTGTGGTGGTCTCTTACCCTCTCATCTTTGTGGGCTTGTTATTGCTTTGACAGAATTACAGTGACAGAATTGGAGCTACTTATCCAAGACACAGACAGAGAAGGCCACCACACCCAGGTCTACTTAGGATGTTGCACCGAGAGACCCCAGACTCCTTGGGTTGTCAAGATGCCTCTGGAGACAATCAGATCACAGTCAGTGCAGTCCCAAGCCAAAAACTAAAATTAGTTGACACCTGTGTGCACCAGATACTTTGAGGTCCAACCCAGGTGAGTCTTCAGTGACTACAAATGACTGTAGCTTTGTCTGCTGTTTCACTGAAACCAAAGGAGTGATGCCAAGTAAGAGCTACTGGTTCAAACCTTTCCCAAATTCTTGACCTAGAGAACTGTGGGAAAACACACACACACACACACACACACACACACACACACACACACACACACACACACACACTTAATCCCATAGAAATGTGGGCAAAATTTTTTAAAGGTGTTTGTTTTTATCCACAACTTGTTACACAGCTCAGCTCTGGGTAGGTGGCTTGACAATTTTAAAGTCTAAGTCTCACCGCTGTGGGAATGAGCTCTAGTTGTGAGTGTGGTGGCTAAATTTAGCATATTCTAGGGACATTGTGAACCTTGGACTACTGAGCAAAAATATTCAGAGATCCATTTTACTCATCTTGGTTGTGCACTTAACACATTTGTTAAATGCATGTGATCTAAGCCTGTGAATTTAGGCAGAAGAAATGGCCATGAATGACATGAAATCCCTCCCATGAAGGAGCTCACACTTGGCTCTCCTGGAGCAGAGATGAATCTAGGAGCAAAGATGAGAATTCGCCTCCAAAATGTGAGCAAAACCCATCTTTCAAAGCCAGTCAGTTTGTATAAGAGTGACCATATCTACTGTGACCTATTTGTTGTTCTGTGGCCAGAAGAATTTGGTTTTCGATTATTGTATCTGAGATTATCTTAAGTATGTGAGTGTGGCTGGTGGTCTTGTGGGGTTCCTCACATCAGTTTTTAAACCAACCAAAGCCTCCAACTGAAAAGAAATGCATCTATGGAGATGGCAATCCTCAGTTTCCCAATGTTAGGAAAGGTCCCTTATCCTCTGGGAAAGACATATGAAGCATTTTAGATAAATGCCACATTTAATTAGCTCAGATTCAAATGGAAGGCAATAAATCCAAATCACTATTTACACTTTTCCTTTTCTTTCTCAGTCAACTTTAGGGTTTTAAACAGTTTTGGTAGGGGGTATGTCAAGTATTAAAAGAAATGGAAAATAAAACAAAAAAAAAACAAAAGAAGCAGCTCTAATATCCAAGGTATGTGTCAACTATGCGGTTTTAGAAAAGAGCATGGGAGATTTGGGAGTAGGAAGAGTCCCCACCCCACCCCCATCCACCAACATACCAGAGCAAGTCTGTACTGTAGTTGTTGCTCTGGTAGCTGGCACACAGGAGGGGCAAACAGGATAACAGGAATAAAGTGCCTCCCATGGCACTTGCTCTGAAGAGTTGTTCTCGTTTTAACCTTGCTTGCTAAGTGATTAGCCTGTTAATCCCAAACTGGTATATTCCACATGTGCAGAGAATGCCTTTCTTTGGCCTGAGAAACCCCCCTCCATCCGTCTTTCTGAATTCCTATGTGAGTAGAGAACAGCATCTTGCCAAAGCAGGTATCACACCTCACCATTCTACAGACAAGGCAATCCAGCCCGGGGTGAATCTCATGTGCCTTGGATATAAAAAGTTATCTAAGACCTCTGGACACTAGAGAAAATGCAGGTAAAATCCCTGTTGTAAATCATTGTTCTATAATAATTAATAATAATAATAATTGTTGTTCTTCTCCCATCCCCCACAAGGTAAATGTGCCAGCTAATTTTGATACTGTTTAAAATGATTTACAAGCCAGCAATATGGAAATCGTGATTAAGACTAAAAATACTTGTGTCCTCATTCTGTTTCTATTAATGTGGCTATATAGTTTCAGGTATTCTATTTAACATTAAAACATTTTGTTTTCTCTTCTGATAGAAGAAAAATACTTTTCTATTTCCCATTACAATCTTCTACTCAGTCTCGATAATTGCCTATGGCATTGTCCAATCAGCATTCTTGGGCATCTCTCCTAATCAGGTCTTTTTTTTTCCAGTCAGGCCTGGAATGCAGACAAGTATGGAAGTCAGGATTAGCTTCTCTCTCTCTCTCTCTCTCTCTCTCTCTCTCTCTCTCTCTCTCTCTCTCTCTCTCTCTCTCCTAGAAATAGTTGGTTAATACCTAATTCTCACTGCATCTCCTTGAAAACATAACCTTTGGCTGGAAAGATGGCTCCATAGGTCCTAAGTGTTTCCTGTACAAATGGGATGATCTGAGTGTGTATTGTGAGAATGCACAGAAAGATGGCTCCAGTAACAAGGGTGTGTAATAAGAGAGGGAGAGACAGAATTCTCAGGAGATTGCTGGCCAGCTGCTCTTGGGTAACAGTGGTGAGCTGTTGTTTCACACACACACACACACACACACACACACACACACACACACACACACACAGGATGATAATCTTATGAAACCACAGCCTCCACCTTGCTCATGCCTCATCCCCTCCACAGCTGCAGCTGTTGATTAAGCTTCCATCTTCTCCTTGTCTGGCTATGGTGAAGGCTTCCTGCCATTCTCCATGCATATACTTTCTTATCTCTGCATTCCAATGTCAGTGCTACACACATTGTTATGTGTAAATCAAACAAACCATAACTCCTGTTTCTGAGTCCATCAGTCCTAGAAAGAGCTCCAGCTCCCACAACTGCTTCATAATCATGTAGCTCCATGCCATTTCTCCATCTTATCTCTACGCACAGGTCCCTCCACTCATGCACAGGGCTCCACACTTTCACACTGGGACCATTGAAAACATTGGCCCCAGGGTCATAATATTGGTTTTCCGTGCCTGGAATGTTTTTGCTCCCTTTAATCTATGTTTCTGTGGACATCTTCCTTGATCACCTTATTTGGGATATCCCTTCACTCCACCATTGTCTATCTGTCTCCTCTGTCTTCTTTCCTCCTCTTCTTCTTCCTATTCCTTCTCCTCCTCCTTCTTTTGATTTTTTGAGACAGTGTCTCACTCTAGCCCAGGGTGGCCTTGAACTCACGGTAATCTGCCTACCTCAGCATACTGATTATTGGGAATTAAAGGCATGTGCCACTACACCTGACTTCTCAGTATCATTTTCTCTGTAGCTTTTATTACTTTCATAATGACATTGTAGCTTCATTTGTTGTCACTCTTATAGTAGACTAGAACCTTTGGGGTGTCAGCATCTCTTCTTTCCAATGTTGTGTACTGTATTAGTGATGTGCCTGATTGTGCCCAAGAACATGCACACACACACACACACAAAGTTTATATATATATTATATATATAATATTTATATATTATATATATATTATATATAATATGCTTATATATCACACACACAAAGTTTATATATATATAATATGCTTATATATCACACAATAATAATATATAATATATATTATACACTTATAACACACAACCTTATATTTATATAAATATAAATATAAATAAATAAACATATATATGTATATGTATGTTGTTCAATAAATAACCTGAATGAATGAATAGATACTGCTCCTGAGAAAAACAGGAATATTACAAGGCTGAGTAGCTGAAGGGAAAATGATAAATTATCTGCTCTGCCTGGCTATCTGAAAGAAAATTTACATGAGGTTTGTAAATCTCCTATAAGAGCACATACTTTTCAGAATTTCCCCTGTTTGGTGAAGTGAGGGAACTCTCTAGGGAAACGATGGAAATGGAGGTAATGAATTTTATTTTACTAGACATGCTGCCTTCTTTTCCAACCTGCTCAGCAGTTCCCAGGAGTTGGCTTCTGGCTTACAGAGTGGAGCACTAAAACTCTGGTGACCAAAGCAGCAAAGGCCTTATTCAGGATGCATGAGCTGTGCTCCATGCTTTCTGAGGAGAAAGGCATTTAGGGAGTAGCTTCCCAGGGTCCACGCTCCACTCCATAAGCTTCCTTCAGCCCACCTTGTCATCATCTGGTTCCAGAGTTCTACCTTCTGAAGTTCATCATAAATCTCACTCTCACAGGTAGTAGAAAAATAAACACGTGTTTGGAAGCAAGATTTGAGCCCAGCCTCTTCCTTATTCCTGATTTTGTACAAATTACTGCTTTTACCCTTTCAAAGGAATTTTTTTAAACATCATTTTAGTAACATAAAAAATCAGGCCTACTATTTTTTACCTACAAGATAAGGCATAAACTCAAGTCTGACAAAAATTAGGGGATCTCATGGCATATTACCTTAAATTTATAAGAGGGTCTTGGAGTCTGACTTCAAAACCTTCCTGTGTTGAGAGAGAGAGAGGTGAGTGATAGCAGCACTGGAACATGAAAACTGATTCTCTCAGACTTCATGCCCGTTCTTTTACATTAAAGGAAATGATTTATTTTCAGAAATATAGAGGAAAGAAATTGTATATATTCAGAGATTATGTGACTATGAAATGCTGAAAAATTACAAAATAGTTTGGCTCTTGTTGAGCATGAGAAAGATACAAAACTTCCGTATAGAAAAAGATAGTGGTCCATGGAAAACCTTATCACACTTCTTGGGGAGGACTGAAAACCCCACCTTCCCACACACATTATGGGACTTCCTGAAAAGTGAGTCAGTGTGTGATTGATTGTGCCAAGTACTTACTCAACATCTACCATGAGCAAAGTTTCAGGATCTGAACAAGTTCTCAGACATGAACTAGTTCTTGAGGATCCATCAATCAGGGGACATCCCTGCCACATATATATTAAGAAGATGTTCTCTGAGGGCGTTACAGTTATTTATGTGAGTATCCCATGTACTGGAGTAAGAAGAGCATCATCTAGTTCATAGGCAGTCAAACACAAGTTGACAATGGTGCCCAGGCACCCAACGCATACTGAGCCTGGAGGATACAGAATGGAATTCTGACCTAGGTCTAGAGAGTATCAAATACACATGAACACAGACATGCTTAGCAATTAGCAGAACACTCTTCTCCTTGCTTCCCTGAACTCTTTATGATAAAAGGATCATAGTGAGGCAGACCTTTAGTCAAGGCTCCTGACTAGCCAATCACCTTGTGCATTGACAAATTCCCTACCATGATTCTCTTATCAAGCATAGAGTGTCCAATTCTGATTGTGTCCTTTTATCCACAGGCAAGACCCCATCCATGTGATACTTGGTGTTTTCCCTCCCCACTCTTATATGCACACACTGAGTAGAAGATCCCTGTATATCATGGTGGTAGGGCATTTCCATCACCAGCCAAAAGAGTTAAACCATGATCAGTATCTCATTCTGATGGTAAAGGAAGCGATGAGAGACATTTTCAACAATTTTAAGATTCAGGATTAGAGGGTTCTATCATAGCTGCATTTAACTCTTTAGTCTTGTCCCTGCAAAATTAAAATTCATTCTTTAGTTTGCAAGGGAAGCTATGGAACTGGAACATCACAGGCTACTAAATCCTAAAACCACCAATGATGTGGTAAAGTTTATTATTCACAAGCCTTGCCTTGCACTTTCTGGAGCACCCACCAGACTCCTAGTCATACTTCCCGGTGTGCAAAATGGGGTGCCACCATTTTTTTTCTCCATGTCAGGAAGAAGGAACAGAAGCAGTTTTTCCCATGAGCAGTTTCTCACTATGAAAACATAGCATGGCAATGTATTCATAGTCTTTCCTCATGGCTGTATTCACTGCCTACCCTCTGTCATAATAGTCTGGAAGGACCTAGATGACCAGTACATCTCACAGAAGAGCACACAGTGCTGATGAATCATGGTCACTGTGGCAGATGAACAACATAGAGAAATTCTATTCAGTGGTTTAGAAATATATGTGCTTTAGAAGGTTGGAGATAAATTCTGTGAAGAATTTTGGGTTTGCTACATCAGTGAAAACTAGAGGGATCTGTAGCCTGGGAGATGTCATAGCATATATTTCAAAATAAAGAAAAAAATAACTTTATCTTCTATCCCATATTTCCAGGAAAGAAACAGGTTGCCTAGTGTGCTTTTTTCACTTCATGAGGCAGAAAATGGCACAGAAGGGAATAATGCCTTGACCCATTTTCCAAGTGGCACGGAAGGCTGCCAGCCCCGAGTGGATCACAGAGTAGGAACAGGCTCCGCATCAGTGATGCCATGAGTAAACAGCATTCCGTGGGCACAGTATGATCCAGAGAAGCTGGTGGTGTTACTGGTAGTAATAGACACTATATGAAGTTTATCACAAGTGAAAATTAGGAGGCATACCACGCAGGCTCCCAGGTTTTTAGAGTGAGATTGCCCCATCTGCACCGAAGAGGCATACCATTGGGGTGGGAGGAAGGCAAGGTTTCTCATATGTTATTGATTTACTCTAACCACGATATGGCAGATTGAAGATAGACCCCATGAGGCCCACCGACTCTCAACTTACGATCAGAGTGTGAGCCTCACAATAATATGGAAATAGCACATTCAGAAGGAGAGAGTGCTAATAAACTGCACATGAGGTCCAAGTACCTGTTATCCACCATACCACAATGAGTCTTTTACTCAGTGTGGGCCTATGATCACACTGGTGTGGAGTTGGAAAATACCATAATAAATATGACACAGGGAGGAGTTTTGCCTGTGGATACAAGTACACAGCAGACATGGAAACCATACTTGAGAAGATGTTCAACACAGGGCGTATGTTAGTGTGTAATGTGACTGGCTGGTCAGGAGCCATGATGTAAAGATGGAAAGATTTCCCCCCACAACCCTTACAATTGTCCAATACAAATTTAAAAAGCCTTTAAGAACTCAGTAAAGTAGCTATAGCTGGGTGTCACATTGATGGTGGGTTTATGGAAGAAAAGGCAGAGACATCTCTGGAAATTATTCCTGTACTTTTATAAGGCAGACATAGGACACAAGTGAACACTCTGTGGGAATCATATACCAGTTCCCTGGAGACTGGTCAAAAAGTTCTCACCCTCTCTGAAGCAGACTTATCATCCAGGTAAAACATAACAGCACACACCAAAAACCAGAGATCAGATGAATAGACCAAAGAGCCAAAAGAGGCTGAAACTGTTGACCTATAAGGACCCTGAGGCCCTGACATTCCAAGGAAAAGAAACCAAGGACTGGAATATTTCTTGAATGCAGAATCTCTCCCAATCCATACATCAGAATTCCCTGAAAAGCTATTAAAACCATGCCAGGCTCCACCCTAGAGTGGCAGAGTCTAAAGCTGACTCTTTTTTTTTTACCATGTTCTCAGCGGGTTATGATTCCATATGTGACTTTGAGAGTCACCATTCCTTAGTAATATGGATTCAACACAGACCTTGTAGTCACCAGGATCTACGACTCCATGCGGGAGGCTATACAGGCTGCTGTTAAAAGCCTGGGCTTTGAGGTACAACTGATTAGAATTCAAATCCAAAATTTTCCTCTGATCGACTTATCTGATTTTGGCAAGTGACCCTTTCTGTGAGCCTCAATGTCCTCACTTGTAAAATTCAGATATTAAAAGGAATACTATCTGCCTAACAAGGATATTGCAAAGGCTTAATAATACACTGTAAAATTGGCATCATGCATGATATGGAGTAAGTACTGAGTTAAGAATAAGACAGGGCTGGAGAGATGGCTCAGCGGTTAAGGCACTTGCCTCCAGTGCCTAAGACCCAGGGTTCAATTCCCCAGGACCCACATATGCCAGATGGTGGCCCTGGTTCTCTCTCTCTCTCTCTCTCTCTCTCTCTCTCT
>PVHP010026405.1:0-24676 GCA_004024765.1 Zapus hudsonius | reverse complement strand
TTTTCCCCACACTGGTGGGAGGAAAACTTTATGACTTCCCACATCCAATTTCCCCATCCAACTCCCCTTTTCCTGATCTACTAAATTAGAATAAATGTATAATTAAAATTTAATTCTGTCCCTGTGTACAATTCTTTGGCATTAGAGGACACGAACTCGGAGTAGGAGGAGGGGGAAGGGAGGATTCCAAAACTCTCTCCCTCTCCCCGCGTTGCTTACAATTATTAATTAGCAGCAACCCGTATCACTCTCTGTCCTCTTTTGATTTTCATTTTTGAAGGGCACACATGTGCCTGGGTGTGGGAAGCTGGTATGCCCCATTCCTTTCCTCACAATGGCTGCAGGTCTGCACGGCATCACCAGTCCTGGCTGTACAGAGCATACCTGCCAGTGTTGCCAACAGCCTGCCAAGGACAATTTGGTGCAAAAAAGAGTAGAACCCAGATCTGCTAGATTTCAAAGTGCAAGCTGGCTTCACAAACTATTTTTCTGGAGTTTCATGTAATGAAAAAATAAATCTAGATAGTTTTGTGTTTGTGTGCACGCACATGCACGTAATTTGTCCGGGTGTCAAAGGACAACCTCGGTGTCATTTCTCCGTGCTGTTCACATTTGGGGGATTTTGGGCATGCCCCATAATTTGGTCATTAAGTCATTATAACACGTGCACACACACACAGTATATATATATATATATATATATATATATATATATATATATATATATATATATATATACATATATATATTCATAATCCTACTTCCATCTCTTTTTCCTCCCCTCTTCTGTTCCTCTTCTTCATAATGGGTCGATCATTTAAAAGCACTGGGTTATAAATTCAGACAACATATTTCTATAGAATGCATATTTACCAAAATGTTTCATCAACATGAAATGCTTTATCGTCACATAGTTATCTTTAATCAGAAACACCCTACATGTCTTTATCCCTACTTATACTGAACATCTTTCATGGAGTCCCATATAGATGTGCTGATAATCAGTAAATGGTAAGGTTTAGAAATGTTTCTCCCTCTGAAAGAACACTTCTTTGAATTTTTTTGGCATTGAATTTTAGGGCTTTATTATTACACAACAGCTTTCCTACCCATCCCAGGCAACACATTTCCATGTAGACTTTTGAAGACAATACAACCAGGAAACTTCCAAGTTTTCTCCCTTACACAGACATCATTATTTACAGAGTCTACTGTTATGTTGATGATGAAATTTCTTTTATCTACTTCTGCTATTTTATCTAATAGCACTCCTAATATTTACGTGCATTTTCCTCAAAGATTGACAACTTTGGTGGTTTGATTCACGTGTTCCCCATAAACTTAATGTGTGTTCTGAATGGCTGATCCCCAGCTGATGGCAATTTTGGAATTGGAACCTTGTTGGAGTTGTGTTGTTGGAGGCTTATGGGTGTTATAGCCGGCTTCCCCTTGCTGGTGTTTGGCACACTCTCCTGCTGCTGTTGTCCACCATGGAGCTTCCCCTTGAGATTATAAACTAAGACAAAATTTCCTCCTGTCAGTTGCTATTGGTCAACTGTTCTCCCAGAATAGGACAACCCTCAATCACTGTATCTAATTATCCCATAGAGTACACCTGGCCCTCATTATCCTTCAGAACACTTTTAGGCTTACTGCAAATAAAGTTACTTCCTTTGTGAAGGTATTAGCAACTTTTATTGCCTGTTTCTCATGACCCCAGGCAAAATCTGTGAACCAGGGTTTTGGAATATCCAACTTCTGGATGACAACCTTCCTCTGTAATAAGAGGGGAACACGAGGCTTTCACATGGCACAGAAATATTTCCTGAACTGGAGAAAGGGTTTTCAGGACCTGCCATGTGAGTTTTCATAATTTCAACTTTGGGAGCCAGTATAGAGGAACAGGATTATTTCTGTCTTCCAACTAGTAAGAAAGTCATTGCCCTGAGACCTAAATGGAAAAGGAGTTCTATGTTCTCTGCTGCAGCACTTTAAGACAGTCTGCAATGGGATAGGGAGAATGACCTAAATACCAGGTTATCACCCACTTTTCCTAATGAAACTTACAGATTTTATTTTTAAAAATATTTATTTGCAAGAGGGGAGAGAGGGAGAGGGAGAGAGAGAAAGAGAAAGAGAGAGAGAAGAGAGAGAATAGAGAGAGAGACAGAGAGAGAGAGAGAGAGAAAAACATGGGCAAACCCAGGCCACTTGTTGCATACAAACTCTAGAAAAATGCCACACTGTGAGCATCTGGCTTTATGTGGGTACCAGGGAATCAAATCTAAGCAAATTCAGCAAGCAAGCTCCTTAACTACTGAGTCCTTTTTTCCAACCCCTAGATCTTTAATAGAAGTTCTAGTTTCTCTCTTCCCTCTAGACTATCTCCAGAGTTATTCAGTAATTTTTTCCACATTTCACTGAAGTCATTGGAATTTTGCATATTGACAATTGATGCTGCCAATTACTTTTTAAAGAATCTTTACAAGCAGAGACGCACAAAGTATGGGTGAAGCAGGGTCCAGTGCCACTTCAAATGAACTCCAGATCCAAGTGGGTACTGGGAAATCAAACCCAGGTCATTAGGCTTTGCAGGCAAGTGCCTTAACCGTTGAACTATCTCCCCAATCCCACCAATTACTATTTTTTAAATATTTCCTAAATCACATTTAATTAGCCTTCCCTTAAAAAAAAACTGCAGCATCCTAAAGCTCTTCAGGACATTTGCCTTCATCTAGGGTGCTTTAGCCAAAAGTACACAAGGCTTATGAAACTTGTGAGAATTTAGAGCCTTCAATAGAAGATTAGGAAGATATATCAAGAACAAGCAAGAATGTCAAAAGGATAGAACAGTGAGATCTTTAGAAGTTATTCACTGTCCAATTTCAGCCTTGTACAGATAAAATTAAAACAAACAGCAACCACCCTCCTCCCAAAAAGACTTGGTCAAAACCACTCAGGAAACACCACATCTCTTACTGAGGTAGGACAGGACCACTTTAGCCCAGGCTGATATGGAAATCACTCTGTAGTCTCAGGCTGGCCTGGAACTCAGTGATCCTCCTATCTCTGTCTTCCAAGTACTGGGATTAATGGTGTTGTGCTACCACATCAGGCTTGACTTTTATTTAAATTTATTGCAGTATCTCATTACTTGAAAATTTAAACAGCAAACATGAACCCTTAAATTATTTGAAATTCTTTTCCAAAATACTCCTATATATTTTGACAGAATTATTATGGGCCTCTGCAGTTCGAGTTTAATTTACTGTATGTATTCAATCTCTGACCAGCCACCTCCCCTGCCTATCTTAAATATGAAAAAAAAATCAAGTCACTGTAAGGATTCTGAAGTATGGTAAGCAAAAATTGAAATAGATGGTTTCTTAAAAAAAATTACTTGCTCTGTATATTTTGGAACTGGAGCACATTATTTTTTAATACGACATAAAGGAAGAGTGACTTTAAATGGGAAAGAAGTCAGAGGCAGCCCAAGATAAACCTTTAATTAAACCCACAGTGCTAATAAGTCCCCTCATTGTGGTCAGTAACTAAGAACTGTACCTAAAACTCACTTGTTCTCAGATAAGAGCACAAAGTCCAAGTCTGCACTGCAAACGTACATACTATATGAGAGGTAGCACTCACTGATACATTTAGTTTTTCAAACCACAAAGCACAGTTGCATGCAGAATTCATCTCCATAGTAACAATAAATTCTCTACATTTTCGGCTCTTGGGTGGATACTCTTACAGAAGTTTGTACTGCAATACACACCTCTAAAGAGTTGAGTGATAGTGTATCTCTGATGACTGAGACTACAAATGAGGGGTGAACTTTGTAACTTCCAAAGCTCTTTATGCAAGTATAGTCTTTGGCACACAATGAACAACTCTAGGAAGGAGTAGTCTAGTTCTCCTATAACCATTTCTTATCACTAATTCAAAGACTGTAGGGAAATACCTTCTATGGAGACAACCATGCATACTTAGAGAAAGAATGTGACTCGTTATTTCTAATTTATGGTCCTGCAATTAAAAACAAAGTGATAAGAGTAATATATTTGCTGTGGAAAAGTCACATTTACTAGTCTTAAGAAGCATTTGGAAAGCAAGAATGTCATCTACCATGAACTCTGTATGATCTTAATAACTACTTTTTTGTCATGATAATTAATCCCATATAAAATAAATATGAGCAAAACAAAACATGTTTGATAATTTCGAGACTGAAACTGTCAAGAACAAATTTTCTGCTCCATAAGGTCAGACTGTACACCAAATTAACAACATTTTATATATATAAGATTAGGTCTAGTTAATAAAATTAAAGCTTAACATATGGAAACAATTCAGAACCCCCAGCACTTCATTATTGATTTTTAAATGAATAATACACAAAAGTAACAAATCTCCCTTTAAAATGTCTATTGCACAATTTGGGATGCAAATTCAATTTAAAAATTGTGCAAAAATCCAAATTAGAAAATAAATGCCTTATGAAAGTTTTCCTCAAATTACTTGATTAAACAAGTATTTAATATAATTTACATTTCCATACAAAGTCTAGTTAGAATTGCAATAAGAAAAAAGTGAATCACAAAACATCTCTAAGAATAAATTACCAACCCAGTTATATTACTAACTTAAATCAAGCAATTTGAAATGTTTTTTATTTCTTCATAGTTTTACTAGAGTATTTATAAAATTGAAAACTGTAAAGACGCTGAGCAATCAAGTTACCAATTCAAACTTAACAAATTAAGAAAAGGATATTAGCATCATAAAGTTTTTAAAGCTCTCAGCATATAAAAATGAATAGCATGTTTATAATCATCACCAAAATGATCTACTAGATGTTTACACTCTGAAAATAAGATTGAGATGAAACGTTATTAAACCATTTGCCACAAATAGCTAAGGTAATGATATTAAGTGTTTAAAAAAAAGGTTAAGAAAAATGCTACCCCAAAGATTTGGAAAAAAATTAACACCATAGGGCTGAAGAGATGGCTTAGCGATTAAGGCGTTTGCCTGCAATGCAGAAGGACCAGAGTTCGATTCCCCAGTGCCCATATACAGCCAGATGCACAAGAGGGTGCGTGTGTCTGGAGTTAATTCGCAGTGTGCGCCCATATTCTCTCTCTCTCTCTCAAATAAATAAATAAAATATTAAAAAAATTAACACCATAAAAATTTGATTTAAAGTTATATTTGGAGGGGGTGGAGCATGATGGCGGACCAGTAGCAGCCTCGCCAGGACTCTCTCTATAAAGGTTTGATTTTCTAGCTAGGATCCAAACCCTAGACCTCAGCTGGCCCTGAACCCAAACCTACCGTCTCCCCAGCTCCAGCACCAGCAGGCACAGGATTCCCCAGCAGCTTTCTGCTTCCCAGAGCCGCCCTTCCCCCCCCCCAAGCTCCCGCCAGCACCATTGTCTCCTTGTCAGTGTTTCCAGAGCCCTTACCAGCTGAACACCTTTCCCTCCCGGGGGCCCACTCCCTCTAGCCTCCCTCCAGTGAGTCTTGGGCCCACTTCTCCCCGAGACAAACCCACATACACAGGCAGATGTGCTCCTTGGGCAAACCGAACTAGATCGGTTCCAGAAACCGACTCCAAACTGCAGCTGCAGGGCTGGACCAGGCCTCAGGCACCTGGGAACCTCTGCCAGTGCTGGGAAGGCAGAGGCCCTGCCAGGAGGGCACAGGCGGCTTCGGCAGGCGCCAGGGACCACACGCAACTGACAGGAGGGCACAGTCAGATAGGAAAACACTGGGCTCTATAGTTTCAGGTGCTGGGGCTGTTTCAACTGCAGCATACAAATGGGGGACAGTGTCCTATATTGTAGCTCTAAGACTAAACAGTCACATACAGAGGGATCCAGACAGGTAAAGATCTAAGCCTCTCTGGGGACAGAACACCCCATCAGGAAAGACCTCTGTTTAAGATCAAACCTGGTGATCTTTCCACTGGAAACAAAAATTTCCTGAGCAAATCTCCAGCACCCCAGGAAATACAACAAACACTTAACCAATGGGACCTGATCAAGCTCAAAAGCTTCTGTACAGACAAACAAACCATATTCAGAGCCAACAGACCGCCTTCAGGTTGGGAGATGATTTTCACCAGCTACAACTCAGACAGAGGCCTAATTTCCAGAACCTACAGAGAACTCAAAAAAATTAATAATGGCTGATATGGAAATTCTGAGAAAAGACATGAATGAGATGAAGCTTACCAACTCAAGCATAGATTCCAGACTGAATTTAATGGAGAGAAATATGAATGAATTCAGAAACACATTAAGTGAATAAAAGATGAATCAATTAAGGGAGGAACTAGATAATCAATTGATTAAATTTGATGAGGACTTAAGTAAACTGAAAAATGATTTTCAGGAATCCCAAGCAAAAACAAAAATAGACTGGAAATTGGATCTCACCAAAGAAATGGAGACTATAAACAAAATTATAGCAGAAACCAATAATGAAAGAGAGATGTTAAAAACCACCCTTGAATCAATCAGTCCCAGAGTTGACAATTTGGAAGACAGATTCTCAGATGTTGAGGACAAATCAGAAGGAATTAATAAGGATGTCATAGGTTTCAATAAATTCAAGAAATCAAGTGAGCAAAACTTGAGTGATCTATGGGATACCATAAAGAGACCCAATATTAGAATCATGGGGATCCCAGAGGGAGAAGAAACCCAGGCTAAGGGCATAGGAAATATCTTCAACAGAATTATTCAAGAAAACTTTCACTATCAAACAAGAGAAAGCCCACTCAACTTTCAAGGGGCCCAGAAGACTCCAAACAGACAGGACATGAAGAGGAATTCTCCAAGACACATTTTAATAAAGATGCCAAACACAGACAGCAAAGAGAAAATACTCAAAGCTGCTAGAGAAAAGCAAACCATAACTTATAAAGGAAAAATCATCAGACTACTTTAGACTTCTCATTAGAAACCATGAAAAGCAGAAGGGATTGGAATAATGCTTTTCAGGGCCTAAAGAAGTATGGCTTTCAACCTAGACTACTATACCCAGCAAAGTTATCCCTCATAATAGATGGAGAATTTAAAGTGTTCCATGAAGTAAACCAGCTCTATGACTATTTGAAAACAAAGCCAAAATTTCAGAAGGTCCTTCAAGAGATATCCCACACAGAAGAAACAAGAAATCTACCTCAGAAGAGTACCAGAGACCAGACACAACAATCACCGTCAGTGTGCTAATAACGGCAGCACAGATAAAAACCCCCATTAACCCTTCATCATGGCAGGGCTTAAAGCAAACCTCACAGTTATATCACTGAATATAAACAGACTTCACTCCCCAGTAAAAAGACACAGACTTGCAGGGTGGATCAGAAAAAAGGACCGTTCCATCTGCTGCCTTCAGGAAATGCACTTTACTTCTAAATACATTAATCTTCTTAGAGTAAAAGGATGGAAAACAGTTTATCAGGCATGTGGAAGTAAAAAGCAAGCAGGTATGGATACATTAATCTCTGACAAAATAGACTTTACACCAGAATCAATTAAAAAGGATAATGATGGTCATTTCTTACTCATCAAAGGAATGATCCAGCAGGAAGATATCACCATCATTAACATATATGCACCAAATTTGGGTGCAACACAGTACATAAAGGAAACCCTACTCAAAAATAAAACAGAAATAGACTCTAATTCCATCATAGTAGGAGACTTTAATACACCTCTATCAGCTCTAGACAGATCAACCAAACAGAAGATCAGCAGGGACATAATGGAGCTTAATAACACCATTGACCAGCTGGGGATAACAGATATTTACAGAACGTTCTACCCCAAAGACACAGATTATACATTCTTTCTCAGCAGCGCATGGGACTTTTAATAAAATTGATCATATCTTATATCACAAATCCTCCCTAAACAAATTAAGGAAGATCGATGTATTTCCTGACATCATATCAGACCATAGTGCATTAAAGGAACAGGACACAGAAAATACACAAAGTACTATCACCTGAACAATTCTCTCCTAAAAAATGATTGGGTCATCCAAGAAATAAAACAGGAAATTCAGAATTTCCTAGTGATAAATGATGACGATAACACATCATATCAGAACTTATGGGACACAATGAAGGCAGTCCTGAGGGGAAAGTTCATCGCACTAAATGCCTTCATATCAAAGAGAGAGGTCTCAAATCAATCGCCTAACCACCCACCTAAGATCACTGGAACAGATGGAAAAACCTAACCCAAGGAGCTCAAGACGAAAGGAAATAATTAAAATCAGAGCATAGATTAATGAATTGGAAATAAAGAAAACAAAAAATAGATAAATCAAAGAGTTGGTTCTTTGAAAAAGGTAATAAGATAGACAAACCTCTGGCCAATCTAATCAAACAAAGAAATGAGAAAGCCCAAATCAACAAAATAAGAAATGACAAGGGTGACATCACAACAGATCCCGAAGACATTGGAAGTATCATCAAGGTCATACTTCCAAAACCTCTACTCCACAAAATTAGACAACCTGGAAGAAATGGATAAGTTTTGGACACCTACCAACTACCAATGCTTAACCCAGAGGAGATAAAAGCACTAAATAAACCTATCTCATCTGCAGAGATTGAAGATGTAATCAAAAACCTTCACAAAAGGAAAAGCCCAGGACCAGATGGTTTCTCAGCTGAATTCTACCAAGCCATCATCACAGAGCTGAAACCACTCTTTCTGAAGCTTGTTAGAAGCATAGAAAAAGAGGGAAGGCTACCAAACACCTTCTATGAAGCTACCATTGCCCTAATTCCCAAACCAGGCAAGGATGCAATAAGAAAAGAGAACTATAGACCCATATCTCTGATGATCTTAGATGCAAAAATACTGAACAAAGTCCTAGCAAACAGGATACAACGCTACATCCAAAATATTATCCACCCTGACCAAGTTGGCCTTATCCCAGAGATGCAGGGATGGTTCAACATATGCAAGACGATAAATGTCATACATCAATCGGCTCAAACACAAAAATCACATGGTTATCTCAATAGATGCGGAGAAGGCTTTTGACAAATTTCAACACCTCTTCATGTTCAAAGCTCTCGAAAGCATAGGTATAGATGGCCTATTCCTCAAAATTTAATTAATTTACAAAAATGCTAAAACAAAAATCATTCTCAATGGGGAACGATTCAAGGTGTTCCCACTCAATTCAGGAAAAAGACAAGGCTGCCCACTCTCACCACTGCTCTTTAACATAGTGCTTGAAGTTCTAGCCCAAGCGATTAGACAAGAAAAGGGCATAAAAGGGATACAAATCAGAAAGGGAAAAATTAAACTACCCCTCTTTGCAGATGACATGATCTTTTATATATCTGACCCAAAGAAAAGTATCAGTAACCTCTTAAAAGTGATTAATGCCTTCAGCAACATGGCAGGATACAAAATTAACACACAAAAAATCAGTAGCCCTTTCTATATGCAGAAGACAAGCAGACAGAAAAGGACATCAGAGAGATTGTCCCATTTTCTATAGCCTCAAAGAAAATCAAATACCTTGGAATATCACTAATCAAGGTTGTAAAGGACTTATATAAGGAAAATATGGAAACACTCAAGAAGGAAATAGAGGAGGACGTGAGAAGATGGAAAGATATTGCATGCTCATGGTAAGGGAGAATCAATATATTAAAAATACCAATCCTGCTAAAAGCAATTTATAGATTCAATGACATGCTGATAAAAATCCCAACCTCTTTCTTCACAGACTTAGAAAAAATAACTTCTAAATTTATTTCGAAAGGCAAAAGACCTCAGATAGGCAAAACTATTCTAAGTTAAAAATCCTACTCAGGAGGTATCACCATGCCTGACTTCAAAACATACTACAAAGCTATAGTAACGAAAACAGCATGGTACTGGCATAAAAACAGAAAGACAGATCAATGGAACAGAATTGAAGACCCAGCTTTAAATGGAAGTAACTTCAATTATTTGGTCTTTTACAAGGGGGCCAACAATGTACGCTGGGCCAAAGATAGCATCTTCACCAAATGGTGCTGGATGAATTAGATAAACAAGTGTAAAAAAATGAAAATAGACCCACTCCTTTGACCATGCACAAAAATCAACTCCAAATGGATCAGAGATCTTAATATAAATCTGGTAACCCTCAACACCCTGGAAGAAAAAGTAGGAGGAACTCTACATGAAATAGGAGGGAAAAACTTCCTGAGCAAATCTCCAGCAGCCCAGGAAATACAACAAACACTTAACCTGATCAGGCTCAAAAGCTTCTGTACAGACAAACAAACCATACTCAGCCAATAGACCCCCTTCAAGTTGGGAGATGATTTTTGCCAGCTACAACTCAGACAGAGGCCTAATTTCCAGAACCTACAGAGAACTCAAAAAAAAAAAATTAATAACAAATCCCAAAATGTCCCCTCACAAAATGAGGTACGGATCTCAACAGAGAATTCACGGAGGAGGAAACACAAATGGCCTTGACTCTCTAAGAAAGTGCTCAGCATCCTTAAGCATCAGGGAAATGCAAATCAAAACCACAATGAGATACCATCTTACCCCTGTCAGAATGGCAATCATAAAGAAAACCAACAACAATCGTTGCTGGCGAGGATCTGGGGAAAAAGGAACCCTCATTCACTGCTGGAACTACCAATGGACCCAGCTATCCCTCTACTAGGCATCTACCAGTAAGATGCCACATCTTGATGCATAAAATTTTGTACAACTATATTTATAGCAGCTCAATTCATAATAGCCAAGAATTGGAATCAACCCAAATGCCCATCCATGGAGGAATGGACAGCGAAACTGCCGTTTATTTACACGATGGAATTCTACTCAGCTGAAAGGAAAAATGACGTATCAAATTTTAGGAAAAAATGGTCTGACTTCAAGCAGATATTACTAAGCAAACACTCAAAAGAACAGAGAATTAAATGCTGCATATTCTCCCTCATATCCAGTCCTTAACCGGGATAAACGTTTTCTTTATGCAGACTTGTAGAAAGAACTGAGAGGTTATGAAGGAGGTGTAAGGGAAGGGGGAGGGGAATGGCTTCAGTATGAGTCTAAGCCAAATTAGGTTCAAAAACAAAATCCTCATGAGCGTACTCTAACCTAAAGAGTAAGTAGTGGGCGTCAACTGGTAAGAGGGGCCATGAGTAGTAGGTGAGAATGTCTAAGCCTGTGAATAATTGAGCAGTCTAACAGCCTCGGGTTCCAGCCACTGGTTCCTTCCCTCACTGAGCTATTGACCAAAGTGACCCATGAGGTTACAAAAACAAGACAGAATTCTGTCAAGGCTCTTGAACACCCTCCCCAGGCCTGAGGCAAAACCCTGTTGCTGATGGAACCACAGAATGCCATTGATCAGCATCGAGAGACCCTTCGAGGTCTGGAATGGTAACCAGCCCCCAGATGGCAGTTAGTGCAGTGCTGGAAGACACTACACAAGCTGCCAGGGGAAGCTGAACAACGACAGCTGGAGTAAACAGACCACTGGCATGAAACACAGTCTGCAGCTATGAGTAGGCTGACCACACCTCCTACTGGGAGAGAAAAGGAAACCAACAAAGGAGCAATTATGCAATGGAGGAGCCTGGGTCTGGGGGAGACAATCAACAGCTATTAAATTCGGCCAAATATTCCACTCAGTGAAGGGGAACCCTTGATTGGAACTGGGGATTCAGGGCGATATGCACCGGATCCTGTACTCTTGGGCTCCCAAGAAAAGGTGCACTATGCGAGAGTCTGCCGGGGAGGCTACTAAAAATAGTAGCTAGGTAATCCAGAATGGTGTATATTTGTTAACCTACACTGATCTCACTCTCCAATGGAGATTGTGTTTGTATTTTTCAGGATGCTGTGAGAAAGCTGTGGCCCATATAACCCTACCAACTGACCACAGGCAGAAAGCTGAGATTCTGGCAAGAGATGAGCTACCACAGTCATATGGTGGAGGATCCATATGAAACCCTGCAGAAAATTATTCGATGAACAAGGGACCCACAGTCAATCATTCAATCAACAGAGGATAAGCCAGTGAGGCAGAAACCAACGAATCTCGACACAAAAACTCCTAAGCTCACAACATTAAAGCAGCCTTAATACCCACCATGACTCAGGGAACTGAGCGGAAGAGGGTGCGGAAAGATTGTGAGAGCCACGGTGGGCGAGAATATCAGACTTGGCAATCCTCAGTAACAACACACTTGGGTCACGAGAATCCGGCTGAATACTAGGCTACCAATGGTCCCCTACCACAAAGACTGATACAGATGGCCCATGGAGGAGGATATCCAGCTGACTGGGGATGGGGAAGGGGGGCAATGAGGAATCGGGGATAACAACTCATTGTTGGCTCACTAAACAATGTAACTCATTCTGGATAATAAAAAAAAGAAAAGATTTAAAAAAAGTTATATTTGGTTATGAGCATTATGTAACATATGAAATCCCTTAAGTACCTCTATATAAGAGACTCGAGACAGCTAAACTATACCACCATCTCCCATGTAAAAATTTAAAAAATTAACTCTAAAGCTCAATGTACTGGTTTTGACTGGGTTTCTGCATTTTCGGAAAGTAGATTTAAATACACAGTGGTAAATAAAAGAGGGCAAAGAGTATTTTTTCCTGACCTCAATTAGGAAAATAATCTTCTGAATACCACCATAATCTGTCAAAAAATTCTTTAATTTTTTTCTATTTAAAATATCTAGAAGGCAGAGTGAGATAACATTGAATTCTGCCATGAAAGAGTTTTGAATGTAACATGTTTCCATCATAAATGAGGGCTATCTTTAACCAATCAAGCAACTAAACAAAGATATCAAACACCTTAATCTGTGTACTGTGTAACACTGGCCTCCATTCATAGCCATTGGAGCCAACGCCAGAAGACAAAGGTGATCTCTTTCTAAGTAATCTTTTCATTTCACGATTTTAAAAACACAAAATAGACAGCCTATGCATAAAAGATGCAGGTTAGTCTTTATCTATCTTATTTATCTTGGATCTGGTAGATTGTGACATTGGGAAAAAGAACTTCCGGATAACTGTATAGATTCAGGCCTAGAATGAATGTTCCTTGTGGGGTATTCCAATCGTGGCTCACTTCATTTTTTTTCCACCTACATTTACATGGAATTCAAGCGCCATTTACAACATTTAAACTTTGTAGGCAATTTAACTACAAATGAAAACTACAAGAGGTTTATAGCTCAGTTGTTAAATTAATAAACAATATATTATAAATATAGCCATCCCATACAAAACAACGCCCTGACCAAATGCTTTGCAAGTAGCTACTTAAGGTACCAAGCAGCCCACATTTTTAAAGTGTTAACACCATTACTTAAATGTCAAAGAATATTTGAAATAACTAGAATAAAAAACTATTCTTTCATAGAAAGCAACTCGAGTTTCTCAGATCAAAAAATGATAGTACTAAATAAAATATTCTATGACAAAAAAAAAAAGAAGACCCAAGAACTCCATGCTACAATCCTACAATCGGCAAAGCTGGGCGGCAGAAGGCTCACTCCTTTCTTTCTTCTCATTATCTTCTCTGGTACATGAGTTAAGGCATAAAGCAGCAAGAGTACAACTGATTCCAAACAACCTGGAATTTTATTGTAAACATCCCATAAAGAATAGCAACAAATTAGTCTAGTATTTTCTGTCTTTGAAGGTAATTGTTTGTAATTACTGACAACTACCAAACACATCTTTTATAAACTAAGCCAGTTTAGTTTATCTTTTTTTCACTAAATTTTCATTTAATGGACATTTTGCCCATATACAACATCACATCAACTATTAATTGAATGATTTTCCATCTTAAAATTTATGGATACTAACAACAAACATAAGGTACAGTTTTGTTAATACTGTGTAAGGAATTACAAAAGACAAGGATGATAAGTTACAGAACACAGAAATAAATTACTGATTGCCATCACCATAGTATTGTTTAAAGGATTAACATTTGTAGTACTGCCTAATGTGTATTTGGTGACATGTAATAACACATTTCCCAACTGGGCTTCTAGATGTTTCTGTATGGGATTTGAAAAGTTAGTTATCAATGGCAATTTCACTATTTATCAATAGTTTCTTTCTTTCTTTTTTTTTTTTTAGAAAACACTCATGCTTTTACATGTTGGAAGTCTCATATTCTAGATTTAATTAAGTATAACAAATGGGCATACATATAAATAAACAAACACACCTCAACTCTAAACTGCAGGGCCTTTCTATTGTACTTCTCTCATCAATGAATCAGAACTTTGCAAGTCTTGTTGAAGTGCGCTAAATTATGTGCTGTCTTCATTGTAGAAAGAGAAGTGAGGATAAAAGCAAGCAGGAGAGGAAAGATGGAAAAAGAAACAATCAAAGATTATAAGACTATAAAAGAAATAAATTTCAAGAAACCTGAGTGCTATCCATGTTCCACAAAATACAGCACCATGAAAAAAAATTATATTGGCTTATAACCCAAACTTTGTAAATTTGGTAATCAAAGCTTGGTGAAGAATCTTGGCTAAGAGATGAAAAGCAAAAATTGCATGAACATAATATTTCACCACTAATTTTCTAAACAAGATTTAAAAGTGATCTCAGAATATTCTACTTTCAACAAAAATTCATAAAGCCTTGTATAGCACAAAAATGCTGAGGTTAGCATTTAGAACAATGAACTTTACATGTCACAAGTTGCATCCTTTCCCTCAGAACTATTCCTTTCAGAATTGGACATGTTATCATAATTCTTTAAAATGCAGGACATCAAAGTACAGTGAAAATGACGTGTTCAGTCTCTTTTTTATGAATATGAAAATTCCAACTTTAAAGAACTGGTTGGCAAATATACATAAAATGATTCCCAAGATATATAAGTTATAAGGTTTGCATCATTACCACAAACATACAAATTTTGAAAAATGTTCAAAAAGTTTTATCAAAAAGTTAGAAGTGGTATTCACATATTTGTCTTTCAATCAGTGTCATTGTCTGATGACAATCTATACAATTAAACAAAAACAAAAGGTCACTTGACTTTACTTCAAAATACTGGAGAGCTAATTTAGATATCTGAGCACACAATTGTATACACTGAAATTTATAAATCTCATTCAGTTTCTTTGCCTCTGCATGAAACAAAGTACTGTAAAGAAGAATTCTAGCATAAGCTTGATCTCTGTGGAAGGAAAGAGAAAAACAAAAGAACAATTACATGATGAAACCAGAATTAGTCATCTGAAAGGCATAATGAAATGGATGATTGATATCAACAAATGTACAGGCTAAGAGATATGCAGAGGCAAATAATTGGTAGACAGTATCCTCCATATAAAATATTCTCTTTTTTTAATGTCTGAGACAAGGTATGTCAAATTGGGAGGGGGGAGCTACTTACATACAAATGCACACACACATATACAAAAAACAAATTTAGTCATTAGGCTACTTGATTAGTCAACATTTTGGAAAGCATCCAATTGCTAGATGCGATACATACAGCAAGCCAGTGAAGAAACAACGTGATTCAGTCTTATAATTACATACACATGCTATGATCTTAAAGCTGGCAATTTAAACATTAGCTAGCATTCATGAAAAATATTACAGCTTACTGACTATTCATACATAGCATAGGATTAGACTTATACATGTGTATGCTTTCATGGGCCTAAATATAACAGAGGTCTTCAATAGCAGAATTCTCAGCTCATGTCCTACTTTCTTTGCTATGGCTGAACCCAGATCTTATTTCAGTTTAAAGAGCCTCCAGAAAATTGAAATTATTAACTAGTCAATGTAATACAAATGATGGCAAGTTTCTAGGAGGTGATATTACAAAAAAAAAGGAAAGTATAAATTGGGTGCAAAAGTCTAGATAAAAAAGTAAAAATATTTCTCAGACTTTTATTTTCACACTTATCAAAATAATTTGCATGCAAACAGAAAATCATCTGTTTGTTTCATAGTAAATGATAATTATGCTTATCTAACATACCCTGGTGACTAACTCTTTAAATTCTAACAACTGAAATTAACGTTACAGCAAAATGCTGTTCACTAGTATTTTCACAGTATTTCACTATATAGAAAATATGCATAAAATGTCTTTAGCCTTATAATTATGTACGCCTAGAAAATCTTGACATTTGGGGAATAAATGTGGCATTTTTTCAAAATAAATTATAAATAAAGCTCCAGATACCTAACATTACACAAATGGCAATTCTTCTATATTTCAAGAGGTCAGCTTTTCATAGAAGAATGTCAACAGAAATGTTCACACTAAAATGGTACACATGACACACAGGTATATCCAGGAATTTAAGCAATGATGTTACTTTGATTAGTGTAGGGTTACTGATTTCAGGATAACACAGGCACAATTTAGTCTAAATGCCCACAAAGTGAATAACTGAAGCATTATAGTTTACTAAAACTCAAGGGTAGAATTTCAAATAGGAACATTCTGCATGTATACTATGGTTAAAATGGCAGCTGAGTTATAACCAGATATAGTTTTGGTTTGGAGAAAAAAAAAAACCAAAAACCAAAAATATCAGCTTGGTCTACTGTCTTAAAACAGAAGTTAGTGCCATTAACAAGTCCTTATACTTTCTTAAAGCTGAACATCATTTCTACTGCAAGTGAAAATTGCTTAAGGATATTAGGCCAAGAATAAGCCTCAACCCTACCAAAAAGCAAAGTTATGCATGTACTCCTTCCTCTGCACTTAAGGATTTTCAGATGCATAAAATGCGTGAAAGCATGAGACAAACACATTAAGAAATATCCTGGCTCAACCAGGTATACATTAAGAATTCTGTTTTATCACACAAGTCTGATCTAAGTGCAACAAATTGGTTGTTACAAAAGCAAAGATCAATATTATCCCTTTCCCTTCAAAAATTTAAGTATCTAACAAATTAGCAAATCTACAATCTCGAATTTGAGGAGTAAAACTGACCTTGTAATTCAAGCTCACTTATGGAACCACGTGCACTTTACTGCCGTAAACAAGACCATAAGGATTTTAAAGATTTTTTTTTATCTATAAAATAATGATTCAAAATGTTTGCGGTACAACAAGGCTCTTTTCTGAAAGTCTAGAACATAAAAACCCTTTGGAATGATAAGAGCAGAAACTATTAAAAAGTCAATTCAAAAGATCAAGTAACAAAAGCATTCCAACTCAAATTCGGTGTTTTGTGACCTTTTAGAATTAAAAATGAAAAGCAGTAACTCACAGCTGTTAAAATGTAAGTGGTAGCAGAGATATATAAGCAGTAGAGCAAGTCTACTTACACATGTTTGTTCTAGAAAGTCTAAAATAGATTATATGATGCGTAGCAAATTTTAATTACAACTATTAATTTGACAGCCAATAAGATTATTGACAATCCTCAGCTTATACCTTGTGAGTATTCATCCCTACCAAGCTTGTTCTATTTCTCTTTAGTAACAAGTAACAGCATCTATTTTCCTTAAGCTTTCCAGTAGTTGTCATTAATAGAGGTAGCTGAGCTACTGTTCAAAGAAGTTATTCTTTGTGGATGAGGATTTTTCAAATGTTTAAGTTATTTTTAAGCTACACAAGTTCTATTAATGCAATAAAATATAACAGGAAAAGAAAATGGATGCAAGAAACTTTTGCATTTGGCACCTTGTCTAGATTGATACCTCAAGTATTCTTTTAATAAAGTTAATGCACACATCAGGACACGTCACAAAGATTTGCTACATATTTACAAGGCACCAACCCTTTCTCACCTTAAACATGAATTAAGCAAATCAATGAAAAACATATCAAGGTTTCCCCCCGCCCCCAAAAAACTGCAGTATAAATATATACTTCAGTTCAGTACAGTTCGTGAAAGTTTGGCCTGGGAAGAGTAAAATAATCCAGATCGTTCTTACAATATAGAAACTGTAAACATTTAATAGCTGCCTTTAGGATTGGTGTATTGTGCAAAAGTTATTATTACTGGGTATAGGAATCAAAATGGCAAAACAAACTATATAAAACTCTGTAAAAAGGTGCTATACTTCTGTGATATAAAAGCAAAAGAGGGATATTCTATTGAGATAAAAATGTCATGGAACTCTTAAGAAGCAGAATGCTCCTTCAGTGTAGTAAATCTGTAGTGTCTGTGGTGTGTATATGTGTGCATGCACGTGAGTATGTGTGTGTGTATGTGTGGGCAGAATTTGTTTTAATTTAAGGCCCAATGAGTAAGGCTTATTTGAACAAATGAAGTGTGGAGATCTAAAGTCTTAAAACAAATGTATACTGGCATAATGGAAAAGCACCAATGTGAAAGGAAGCAGAAGTCCCCACACAACTTGCTTTGTAGATTTCCTGGTAAATTCCCTGCAGTAGAAGGCCATTGGATTTTTAAAATTACTCTAGTTTATTAACTGTTAATAATTCCATCCCATGAGATGGCTAACCCTGGCTTTTTCTGTCATTTTACGTACTCTGCCTGATCTGGATGTACCAAGATTCAGAGGATCCTCAGTGGACACAAAATTGTCATTATCAGAATCATCATTATATAAAACAGTCCTCCTGCCTTGGTTTCTTGTTTTAATTCGAGGAAGTCTACTAAAACGTCCTGAAAACATGGTATCAAATTCGTCATCTGCAATACGTGCTCTTTTGGCTCGGGTGGCTCCCCTAGAGGCACCTCTTCCTCCTCTCCCTCTCCCCCTAGCACCACCTCCACCTCTTCCTCGACGACCACCTCTCCCTCTACCTCCTCGTCCCCTGCCTCCTCTACTCCATCTACCCCATCTCCCCCATCTGCCTCTTCCTCCTGTGCCTCTCATCTTCCAGTTTCTTTTTCCATTGGCATGTTGTTTTCTGAGTTTCCTCTTAGGTCTGGTTTGTATGAATTTGCTATAGTCATGGTCTCCATCTACATAATCCTGGTCTGTTCTGGATGTTGATTCAGAGTCAGAGTCAGAACCACAGGTACTTTCTGAACTTAAACTGGAGCCTAACTCTCCACTCTCTGAGGAGGACAGATTTGCCTTTTCTTTTGTTTCTTTCATCTCTTTCTCTTCTCCGCCCATGCTTTCATCTTCTTCTGATGCACTAAGTAGTTTTCTCTTGACTCCTGTCCAGGACTCTTTGCCATCACCATTTGTAAGCGGTCCATCAAGGGAGTGATCTAAAGCAAAATAAATGATTTTAAGTCTTCTTAGATTCAAAAGCAAAAGGAAACAGTCTATTAAAATATTTAGTACTCAAAGACAAATGAGGCAAAATCAAGGAAGGTATTGAAATAAGAACTTAAATTTCTTTTAGGGAAGTGGGGTAGAAATATGGAGGTGCACTGAAGTGTGAGGTTGTCTAGGCAGATGCTTAAGGTCTCAACTTTAGGAAGAATTATGATGGAACATAAATTAGAACAGTTTCATTTATTCACTCAACAAATATATTCTAATTACCTCGTTTGGGCCCAGCATTGTTAGAAGCCTGAAATAAGGAAATGAATGAGACAAAGTCCTTGGTATTGTAGTCTATATTTTAGTGGGCACAGGTTGATTGATTACAAGGTGTGCGTGATGATTCTCTTGTAATCCCAATGGTAGGGACGTGAGAGACTGCCACAATATATAAGGTGTAAAGCGACAGAGAAAGACAACAAATGTTTTCTTTTGGCCTTCACATACACAAGCAAAACCATTTTTTTAACAATTAGGAAGAATAAATAATGTGGGAGGCAATTGAGGAGGACAACAACATTGTTCTCTGGCCTCTACACACATGTGCACACACTGTGCCTGAACATGTTGGGACATACATACAAACACACATGGATACCACATATATACAAATGGGAGGAAGGGAGGAAAGGAGAGAGAGAGAGGGAGGGGAAGACAGAAAGAGAGAGAAAAACATAATAAATGGCCCTCTCCATATACATTTCCTACCTTGTTTATCTGGTAAAACTCTATTCCGAAATGATTTGGCTTTCCCTGGGTCATGACTGTTTCCACTTCGGCTATATCCACCAAAACTTGATGAAGAAAATGGCTCGTCTACTTCATCATCCATCAGATAGAGTGAAGCTCCTTCAGCAGCATCTGAAACTTGCAGTTTAAAAGGTTATAATATTAACTATTTCAATTTTTAAAAAATGTTTATTTGCATGCATGGGAGAAGGAGGGAGAGAGAGTGGGCACACTAGAGCCTCTAGCTACTGCACATAAACTCCAGATGCATGCGCCTCTCTGGGCATCTGGCTTTATGTAGGTACTGGGGAACTGAACCTGGGTTGTTATGCTTTGCAGGTAAGTGCCTTAACTGACAAGCCATTTCTCCAGTCCCCGGAATTTCTTTTTAATTAATTAATTTGCAGGCAGAGAGATGAGAGACAGAGAGAGGGAATGTGTGTTACAGGGCCTCTAGCCTCTGCAAATAATCTCCAGATGCATGTGCCACATTGTGCATCTGGCTTTACATGGGTACTGGGGAATCAAACCCGGGTCATTAAGCTTTGTAGGCAAGTACCTTAACCACTGAACCATCTCTTCAGCCCAGCGATTTTAAGGAACTTTAAACAGGATGTTTATAAAATTCCAAATCTGCTATTTTTCTTTACAATAAAAATTGCAAGTTGCTTTTAGAAAAAGGTATACCTGAGCTATATAGCAAGACCCTGCATAAAACAAAAACAATAATATTTTGAAAACAAGAGAAGAAAGGGTTTATCATCACTAAAATTTCAAGCAAAAATTGTCAGGAAAAACTTATACAAAGAAACACCCCCATCATACATTTTATCTTCAAGTTTTATGTCTACAAATTATTGTACAAATTCTCTGATGTATTAAAGTCATTAATCTGTACAGTGGCCTTCTCTTCTGATTCTGTATTACTGACTTATATTCAGACATTAAAAATAATGTAGTCACAGACTTTTCAAATTAAGAGATATTTATATATACCTATTCAGAGAAAGCAAATCACTCTGCCTCATGTCTTACTGAGGGCTACATATAATTTTTCTAAATGCAAATCTGTCACTCTTTATCCTATAATGTATGCTACCACTTCCACCCCCTTAATATTAGCATTAAGCCGAGGTACAGAACACAGTAAGAGGACATATTTACCAGGAGATGAGAAAGGAGAACTTGTCCTGGCATAAGACACTGAGGTATTCTGTTCATTTTTAGGCTGTAACTTCATTTGTTTCTGCTTCCCTTTAGGGCTGTAAGTAAAAGTATAACAATGAGCAGTTTTTATTTATTTATTTCTGTTATTAAATCATTATTATGAATAGTATGATACAAAATGCTTACAGTGACCAAAGAGAAAACCCTCTAAAATTCAAGTGAAATGCATGAGGTAATTTGATAAAGGTAAACTATAAGCAACAAAATTTTATAAAAATGGCACATAATCTACATAAATACTTTAGGTTACAACTCCATCCTTACACAGGGATAAGAGTTCTTATTCTCTTGGTATTTTTCTCAACCTACTCATAAGCTTTGAGAAATGAGACAATGCATACAAAGAGCCTTAAAAACATAAAACAGTGCATCAATCTAATATACCTAGGAGCTCTGCTACTAGATAATGAACTGCTGCTGCTTCTCAGCCTCTTTCTGTACCGTGGCCTTCTCCTCTTCTGACTCTGCATTGCTGACTTATATTCAGAGATGATATTTTTTATATGATTTTCAAACAAAGCAGACAATCGCAGTGTCATGCTATAGATCTGAAAAAGTGGAAATAACACACTTGTTTTACCAACTACTTCAATTATATATACAAAATAAGCAGTAAAATATATATGGAAAATATCAGTAGTCTAGACAAAATATGCACATTTACTTATCTACTTGAAAAAAGCTTGAAGAATTATGACAACCACTAAAATTAATATTTTATATAAAATATTTCATGAAGCATAGGAAACAAGATACTCATATAAGAGGGAATTTTAACTGGAAAAACATTTTATAACACGATTTATGACATGTAAGAAAAAATCCTTTAGAGATATTCCTATTATTTGGCTAATGATTTTACCTTTGGGAGTATGTTCTAAGGAAACACCAGAGGATAACATATACATAAAAATCATATTCAGTAATATTAAAAAGTACTCATTACTCATATAAAGCTGAAAACTACAAAACAAAAACTAATTCTCTAGCAGTAGGAAGCTAATTTAAAAGCACAACATGACCAGACGATAGAAAAACATGAAAAAGGTTTTTAGGGCTGGAGAAATGGCTTAGTGGTTAAGGCGTTTGCCTGCAAAGAAGAACTCCAGTTTGATTCCCGGGTACCAATGTAAAGCCAGAAGCACAGAACGTGCATGTGTCTGGAGTTCGTTTGCAGTGGCTAGAGACCCTCATGCATCCATTCTCTCTCCCTTCCTTTCTCTTTCTCTTGCTCACTCTCTCTCAAATAAATAAACAAAATATTATTTTAAAAAGGATTTTATGGGGTTGGAGAGATGGCTCAGCGGTTAAAGAAGTTGCCTAGGGCCCTGGGTTTAATTCCTCAGGACCCACATAAGCCAGAACCACAAGGTGGTGGCCCTGGTGCTCTCTCAATCTCTCTCTCTTTCTCTCTGCTTGAAAATGAGTAAATAAAATAAAAGATTTTAAAGAATGATAATATCTGAGTAACAAAAGGGCTTGAAATATGAAACCTGCTTTAAAGACTATATAATTTATATATATATAAAACATGTTTATTTTCTACAAGTGAGCACATTAAATACTAAACATAAATAAAAAGTTGATGAGATTACAGGTGATTTGGCTTTCTTTACACTTTTTTGTATTCTATAAACTTTCTATAATGACTGTACCAATCTAACAATTATAAAATTTCAACAGAAATTAGTAAAAATTTATTGTATATGAGTAGGTACACATAGATCTACCATGTAACCTATTTAAAAACACTGTCAACTTGAAAAGAAAAAAAATTTACTCATTACTTCTTGTTTTCAAGATATTTTAGGTATAATAAAATATAGGGAAATGTTTTATGTGAATATTAATATATAATTATAACTTCCCAATATGTTAAATGTGGATCACTATGTTATATTAAAGAAAATATACGTATTTAGAGCTGATATAACATTTCATATTAATACTGTGAACTACCTTTATGTTTATCAACTCATTTATCTGGTTTTTGAATATCTAAATTACAAACTTCCCTTTGTCTTTTCTATTGCATATATATATATATATACATATATATATATATATATATATATATATATATATACATACACACACAATCTTAAAAGAGATAGATGACAGAAAAAGGTGCTTAGCTTCAGAATGATTATACTATATGTGTATTTATACATGTTTTACATACAAAAAGATATTGAGAATCTTATTTCAGTAACTCTATCAAAATTTAGGATATAATTGTCTAGTACTTTTAGAACAGTTGAATGAAAACTGCCAGATATATATATCAATAAACAATTAAATGCTATTAAATTAACCCATGTAACATGATTTTCATACCCTTAACTTTTTATTAGATGTGTAAGCTTTGGAGTTGCTAAATATTTGGCGAACATCTTTATAAAATTCCAGAGGACTACCATAGTTTCCTGTTTCCAAAGTTTCTTTCACAGTGCTGAAGTCCATAGGTGTGTCTATAACATCTTGAAAATCCTATGAAGAATAACATGTCTTATTTAAATATTCAGACTGCAAAACAATTATGAAATAATAAAATGGAACTGAGAATTGCATTACATAATGATGTAATCCATCTTAAAACAAAAGCAATGTTTTTTAGTCTGCCCCAAACCCACTCCTTTGGCAGTTCTTGAAAATAATATGGATCTGGTGAAGGACTGAATAAACCTTACACTGTAGTCAATAAATATAAATAACTCTGAAAGGTTAGAACAGGAAGTCCATAGTTACTGGCTTTATCTTTATAGGGTCCATAATACAGAATCCAAATTATTGCTTAAAGGCTGCCACAAATTCCAACAACTTAACTTGCAACATCTTGGAAAGCTGTTTAATGACAGAAGATGAGATTCTTTGGCATAAATAAATACTTCAATTCCACAAATTAGCTACATATTTCCAAGGTTCCCAACTACAAGGACAGTGCACTGATAATGTCATTAGCTGAAGATAAAGTTAAATTGATTCTCTCCTCTTGCCCTCTCTCTGAGGCTGGCCTTGAACTCATAAGCCTCCTTTCTAAGTTTCCCAAATGCTAGGATTATAGATGTATAACACCCAGCTTCTTTTTTATTTTCAATTTTAATACTTTTGATTTCATCAAAGGTCTTCAGTCTCATTGATTCAGAATGCAAGTTTGCCTTTTATTAGGGGAGAGAAAATATTTCATTATAACTTAAATTATTCAAGTCTAATTAATAAGACTTCCCTAAGGCTATCCTATGGAAAACTGTCTGAAAACAAGAACTATGCTATACCACTCAATATGGAAGGTTTAGAGTAATTCCATAATATTAGTAATAGATCACTCATCCTACTTAGAATCAGTAAAAAGTAAAATCTCGTGTCTAGAATTCATTGTTTGCAGTGGCAGGAGGTCCTTGTACACCCATTCTCTCTCTCTTTCTCTCTCTCAATAC
>PVHP010026404.1:0-24677 GCA_004024765.1 Zapus hudsonius | reverse complement strand
CTGTGGGGTTCCATATGGATCCTCCCCCATATGACTGTGGTGGCTCATCTCATGCCAGGATCTCAGTTTTCTGCCTGCAATCGGTTGGTAGAGTTATATGGGCCACAGCTCCCTCTCTGTATCCTGAAAAATACAAACACAATCTCCATCAGAGAATGAGGTCAGTATCAGTTAACAAATATACAACAATCTGGATTACCTAGCTTCTATTTTTAAAAGCCTCCCCGGCAGTCACTCGCCTAGTGCATCTTTTCTTGGGAGCTCAAGAATATGGGATCTGGTGCAAATCGCCCTGAATCCCAGGTTCCAATCAAGGGTTCCCCCTCACTGAGTGGAATATTTGGCCGAATTTTTGATTGTCTCCCCCAGGCTCAGGCTCCTCTATTGCACACGTGCTCCAATATGAAAATATTTTGACCTGCTTGTTCTATTTCCTACCTGAGCTGGTTCCCCCCCTCCTTAGTCAACCTGGTGGTCCTGTGCTTTGGGAAGGTCACTATGTTGATGCTGAATTTAGCATGGACGCCAGATTGGCACAGTTCAGGACCGCCCTGCACTCCTGGATTTAATCCTCTTGCCTCAGCCTCCTGAGTAGCTGAGACACCAGCATGTGCCATCTTGCCTGGCTTAAAAATATTTTAAAATGCATTTAGTGCTCATTGTTCATTCTTAATTCTATCGTCTTTTGAATCGTTTATCACCCATATGGAGACCAAAATTAGATTTAACCAATTACATGAATTAAGTTCTAGATACTAGAAAATATATTTTTTTTCATCACTCTAGGTCACTCTTCCTCATATGTAATGCTTCCTTTCTGATTTCAAATGATATGCTCCTAGAAAATCTGTGAAGACTATAAAAAGACGGTAGTAAAATAATTCAATAATAACTTTCAAATTCTCACCAGGTTAATTTGACATAAGTGCAATTATCCTGTTTTTATATTTTAATAAAATTGATGATGGCTATCAACCAATATTTATTTGTTGCTTACATAGTCCAGGATTAATACAGAATTTACATGTATCTGGAATTGCAAATGGGTATAGTTACCTGAACAAGAAACTTGCTGAATAGTTTAAAGCCTAATTCAATGTTTATTCCAGGTGACAAATTTCTTTTGTGGACAGACAATAAAATTCCTGCTTATTGTGGTTTATGATGACAGAATTTAGCATTCATGAAAACCCTCTGACCAGGGTATTTATTTTAGCATTTACCCAGTGAATATTTGGGCATTGTTTGATTGCCTAGAATGAACTGAGATTACTAAAGTCAGCAGGATGGGATTTGCTTACTTCATCAGTCTGAATGAAAATATGTCATCCTGGAAAATACTGCTAGTCAGTGAGAAGATTTGCTACTTCTGAGTTGATGGATCTCTTGGAAGCAATTGGAAAAATTCTTGATTCCAGAATTAGAGCCAAGAATTTTCCTACTAAAGTTTCTCTATTTAGTTATTTTCTTAGGTTTAACTTATTCTGGTTTTAAATCATTTACAAATACTTACATTCTACATGTAATGTGATTACTATGGTCTGTTCTCCTCAGCTTAAAGATGAAGACCTTTGAATCAATGAACAGGAGTGAAGGAGGGGAAGCTGATGCATAAGCATGAAAATTGGAGGCCTAGCCAGAGGCTGGAATTTGAGACAAGTTTAAGTAATGGAAACTTCCACCTAGCAGACAATATGTTTTTACTAATAAGAGATTTATTTGAGACTCACTGTTAACACAGATTGGTGGTCATAAGAAATTTTAATGTAAAAAATAAAATAGCTATGTATCTAAGATTTCATGAGCTTTATAAACAGCTGCATTGTTTGATCTGACGGTGGCCCTCTTCCTCTAATGGGGTGCGTTTCACTGTAGCTCTATTATGGAGGAAAAGAAGCAGGCGGTGACTACGAAGTGTAGTTTCCATAATTTGGGGGATCAGGAAGGCCCTTGATATTTCTAGAACCTTAAGACTTAGTTACTCCAAATACTAGACAGTGTGCCAGTTCATTCCACAACCCTTTGCACCTTCTAATGCCCTGTGGCTTCTGAGAAATGACAGATTAGCTGAGAATATCACCCTTAGCACCAGCTCTCCCCCTCCACCACACATATTTCACCGTAAACTACTTCTGCTGTCTCAGCTGTGAGAGGAGATAGCTCTATGAAATCAGGACAGTTTCAAACACTGAGCAATAACTGGTTCCTGTCTTTCTCCTTTAACCTTCAAGGGGATCTCATGCTTGTGTTATCATTTCCCCGTGCACCATCACCTTCCCCATAGCCACTGGGTAATCTCCATCAGCCCACCTGTCTACCTTCATCCCCCCATCTCAAAACAACCAGCTGTGTATCATTGCTCTCTTCTCTTATTACAACTTTAAAAACTGGTCTGCCTTTTCTGTCTCCGTCATCTCTTCTCCCATTTCCTCCACAACTCATACTCATTGCATTTCCATAGGCACTGCACTAAAATGTCACTTAGAACATTCCCCACTTATCTTCCTGCTGCTAGAGCCAGAGGCCAGGTGTCTACTATCAGTGTTCGAGTCCTTTTGGTAGCATTTTCCCCTTATAGTGTGTTTCTTTTTAAATCCTTCTCTAAGAATCTTTCCCCTTATTAGGTGTCCTTCCATTTAATGACTGCTTTCTCTCTATCTCCTTGGTTGACACTTGCGATGGTTAAGTGTTGTTGTCAACTTGACAGGTTTAATAATGTTGGGTGGGTCTCTAAGGTAGGAAGGCAGCCTTCTCAGTAGAGGACAGGATATAAAGAGGTTGAGGGAAGCTAGAAACAAACATCTCTTTCTGGGAGGGCAGTGTAGGAAGGAAAATCTAGAGACTCAGGGAATCAACAAGTCTGGGGAAGGGTTGTAAGACCATGTATAAAAGGGAAGGAAACCCCCACACACACCTGTTTGCAGGTGTGTGTGTGTGTGTGTGTGTGTGTGTGTGTGTGTGTGTGTGTGTGTGGTCTTGGTGATGGCCTCTCTCTCTCTGTCTCTCGCTCTGTCTCTCTGTCTCTGTCTCTGTCTCTCTCTGCTTGGACCTGTGAAAGGAGGCCAGCCTCTTTCAACATTATGAAACTTCCTCTGAATCTGTAGCTTTAATAAATCCTTTCCTCCCATGATCTATGTCTGGTTTGGAGGGTCAAACCCCAGTGCTGAGTGGCTGACCATGGCAGCACTCTTTCTATTTTGAATTGTGTGTCCCATTGTTCCATTCTTTAAAGAGAAAGGCAGAATTTCTACACTTACAGATCAAGACCAGAAAGACTGGAAAAGAAGCAAAGGTTGTTGAGCAAGTTCTAAATGTCACACAGAACTTCTGTTTGCTAGACATTGAAATAGATGAAAAAGAGGCTCTATTAAAGGGGCTTAACATGTCATATCAAATAAATTATATTTACTCTCAGCCTAGGAAAAAAAATTCCATGGACTGTGAGCCCTTGATATTTTTCTAGCCTTTAAATTGGTGATATTCATAAGAGAATTAGGCCTCCTATTGTATGTGGTGATTCTTTTATTAAAACCAAAGTCTTAGAAGTGTCACAGTTGAGAAAACAAACACATGGAGCTTGTGATTTATTCCTTAATTACTTGTTTATTGACCTAATATGTGGAAGGCACTATAATGTGAGATAGTCTTGGATAAATATACCAGAAAATAGATTTTCAGTAATATTCTTCAAGGTAGCACATAAGGAAATATTGACCTTCATGAGAAGTATTTTGTCATGGTTTCTCAGAACACTGCTGGGCATGGAGTGACATGCATAACAAGAGTTTATTTGGTCATATGAGATTACATCTGGCTGTTCTCCACTCCACTCCCCTTCCCTTTTCTTTCTCTTCTTTTTCTTCTCTTGTCTTCTCTTGTCTTCTCTTGTCTTCTCTTCTCCTCTCCTCTCCTCTCCTCGCTTCTCTTCTCTTCTCTTCTCTTCTCTTCTCTTCTCTTCTCTTCTCTTCTCTTCTCTTCTCTTCTCATTTTTAGCCTTGTTGTAAAAATCTAATAGATTGCACATTAGTTTAAATTTCTTAGATGTAGAAATATCAGCATGTAGGAAAGAAGGATAATGCTGAAGGCGGATATACAGCATTTAGATGGGCAAATGGCAGTCTTTTCACTGAGCAAGAGAGGTGTGATGCTTCAAAGTGATAAGGCTCTTTGCTCATGAAACTGTGACCCTGGCTTTCCTTAGCAAGCCCTCCCTGCCTGTGTCTGCTTCTTCATGAAGGAGTGTTGCTTTGGTAAACTGAGCAAGCAAAAGTAAAAACTCTCTGTACAGTATGCTCTATTGCTTTGCTTTACCTAGGAAATAAATGGATTTAAAATAGGTATCTGTTTCCTCTTGACATCACTTGTGTTTAAAGTAAGCCTAGTGTGCTAAATCTGGTGTGTTTTATGAACCAAAAATTTCTGTGGAAGAAAGGGAGCTGTGTAAATCCCCACTAACATCTGTATGTATTCAGGGCACTAAGCTCACCTTCTTGTGGCTGGACTCCTCAGGAACTACATCTTGAAACTTCTGAGAAAATATTTTGTAAATGATTATAAATGTATATCTTGGAAAGCTAGCTTTCATTAATACTTGTTAAAAATATTTTAATCAAACCCTGGCTGAGGTCACACACACACACACACACACACACACACACACACACACACACATATATATATATATGTGTGTGTGTGTATGTACACAAAATGAAAAATAATATGATAATACATAATAACATAGATCCACTAGTTTTAAAAGAAAAAAATCAGAGATATTAATGATAGAATGCTAAAATTTGTTTAAGGATTTGTCACAGGAAGATTTTTTTTGTCACTATTTTTGGGGGAAACATGAGAGATGAAATACAGGTGATGCGGAGAACATGTAAGAATTCTTTGCTTCTGTGAAAGAAATACAGAGCTTACATTTCTAAGTTATGGAAGAACACTGCATAGAAACTGACAGCCTTCCCTCCTCCTTTCCTCATGTCTACCTTTATTTTTATTAAATAAATATTTCTGGAATGTCATGCTTGTGAGGGGATGAGTCAGACTTGGATGTCTAGCAACAGCTATGAAATGAATTATGGAGAAACCTTTAAAAAGGCAAATTGTCGTTAATTATAAAGATAAACTACTTGTGAATATAATGCAAAAAAATATTGTTTAGCCAGAGACTGTCAGAAAAGGCTTCAGCTGATACGAAAGGTACAAGGGAAGTCAGATGGGAATTTAACTAAGCTAAGCAAAGCTGTGGATGAGAAGATGGAGCTTTCTCTTTGTTGTTGTTGGTGTTGTTTAACATAGCCTTTAGAAACAATCAAAGGTGCGGGCTAGAGCCAAGTTACTCCTAACCTGGAATGGAACATTAAGAAAATTGGAATCATGTCTAATGATTTTAAGTAGAATAATTTCACTATCATATTTGTTTCACAAAATTATGAAAATTGTAGATTGAAGGAAAACAGATTGATGGAAGACCAAATAGAAGGCATTGTGATAACCCAGAAATGGCTTGAGTCTTGGTGATAATGGAAACAATGCTGTCTGGGGAGCATATTAAATAATTAATAAAATGTTAAGGACTGTTGGACTTAGAGGACACAGCCGCTCCTTCACTCATTGGAATTATGTTCCTTGTCCCATTCTCCTCTTTTGTCTCTGCCTCACCCCCCTTCCTCCTCTTTCAAGTAGTCCTTCTGCTGTCTTGTTGTCTCTTTCCACTGCAAATGAACTCCAGATGCAAGAAGTCTGCTCAGGAAGCCAGATGACCAGAAACCAAGGACCAATATGGTTCACACAAAAGGAACAATTAGCTCTATCAGTTTCCATCCCATTGGGCTGAAAGAACCTGCTCTATATTTTGCTTTTGTTCTATAGGTGAAACTTGGATGGCACAAAGCAAGAAGTCTTACCTTATGGCCTCGGATATGACCTCCTGTGACCCCTGCCAGGAACATTCTCGGGATATGTTTATTTATAGGGAAGGTTACAAAGCTATACAGAATGGCTCACATTTTATCGTTTTAAATATGAACGTGCCTCTTTTATGAATTTTTACATTTAAGATGTCATTTCAGTGGAACATGGGGAAGTCCATCTTTGGTTCTTACCTGTTTCTGGAGCTCTTAATGTGCCTAGAATACTACTGAATTCCATTAAAAGTCAGATGAGTAATATAAATGTGAAGGGTCAAAGACTATATATATATATATATATATATATATATATATATATATATATATATATATATATATATATATATATATATATATATGAGATTCATTGCATCTATCTCTGATTACAAAGTATCCTCTATATGAATCTGCCAGGCTCACCCTTCTCAAATCTCATCATCTTCTGGTGAGTGTTGGTTAACCTCTGTCTGTCAGCCTAGCCCCTCCGGAGGAGTGCAGCCCTGACTGCTGACACACTCACCATCATGGACACATTTTTTCATAGATTATGAAGTGATTTATAAAAGTAGAAATTTTAACTTGATTGTAAAACATCCCAGGAATCATTTGAGAGGGGATATGATTTCAGCCTAACTTCACTGACTCCTTGGCATAACTGTTTTAGGTTTGGGTAAGCATTTTGATAATGGACGTTCTGATCTAAATATACACCAATTTATCCATTGGGATTTGCTCAGGACTCTCATCTACAACTCGCCTTTATAATTCTGCTCCCAATTCTGTTATCTGACTTTGGTGGACTTTTCCCACCACTTCAGTATGTTAGGGTCCCACTCCCCATTGAAGTCCTGGGTGGTAGTTGAGGTTTGAGGTTTACTTAGATGACAGATTGTGTAAATTGGTGGACAATACTTACATGGAAGCTATGCATTGCTACTAGCCTTATTGACAGATGATAAAAACAAAGACATGAATTAATTAACTTGACTTAAGTCACTTAACTAGCAAGTTGAAAAATTACCATTTCAGCATGGAAGCTCTGATATTTTATTAAAGTGATTTGTAAACTATAAGCTAGGGGCACGTGCCTGTATTCAGGAGTCAGAAGGATGGTGAACTTGAGGCCAGTGGGCCTGGGCTATATAGTGAGACCCTGTTTCTTAGACAGCTCAGCCACCCTACTTTACTTAAGACCCAGCTTCTTCTAAAAGAAAAAAAAGAAAGAAAAAGCACACTACTACTAATAACACTAGTGATGATATTAATAATCAGTAAATATTTCCTGACTTAAGCAAGCCCTGATCTGCATGCTCAGATGCAATACTTTTATTGTGGAGTGTGATAACGCATGTACTACAGAGTTCCTGTTAGTAGAGCTGGTTCTCGACAGAGAAAAAAAAATATTTATTTAAATTTAAATTTGTGAAATGCGGTAATGTATGCAAGATATGTTGAGAAGAGAGATATAAATAAATGATACCATTCATTATGATTTGTGTGAGGGGTATGTAATATACATATGTTTATAACCCCAAAAGAAATAAGATTAGGAAGTTTCAAAATACAGGTAAACCTAAGGAGCCATGGGATTCAGATAGCAAGATGAGGCCCTAAGCAGGCCTGGAAGGATTTGAGGACAGGAATCCTATTTCAGACTAGTTTTGAAGGTTGGTATATGAACACAAATGACATAAGATGGCCATGGTGAGGGGTGAAGGACACAGACATGAGTAAACATTTTTGAGAAAAGAGTATAATTCAATTTGTTAGGGTTGAGGAGTAGCGATAGACTGAGATTGGAAAAGTAAAATGAGCATATTCCAGAGGTCCTCGGGGAGAAAGGAAATGCAGCTATCTATCATGTATTAAGTTCCTAATATAAGCCAAGCAGGTCACATGCTCCCTCTCACGCCGCTTTCCCAGCCACAAATAGTTGAGTTTTCTATTCTAGCAGGAAAAATAACTGAAGCTTGAAGAGAGGAACTTTCCAAAGGTCAAATAGAAATTGACCAGGACATGAGTCCAGGCTGCCTGGGTCCTGGCATGGTTCCTCCCATTGCATCAAGATCACTTCCTTCTGAAGGAAGAGATGATGAGCCGCAGAGATTTCTTAGGACTAGACAAGATCACTGACACCAGTTTCCCTGATAACTGGAGGGAGTCAAGAACAATAGGAGATGGTGTCTCCAGCAGCCCATTCACTACTCCACTAGCAGAGAAGGAAAAGTGGTCTGAAGATCCATGCGGAAATAAACTCACTGAGCCCAATCCAAGCACAGTAGGAGCCACAGATAAACACAAGCTGGTGACCCAGTTCTAGCCCTGAACATTGGGGTGGAATTCACATTCCCATCCCTCTGCTCCCGCTCTCTCTCCTTCCTGACCTTCTGTTCAGCACTTACCTCTCTCTTAACCTTTTATGAGGCTTTTGCACTAAGAACCAAGAACTGTAATGCGCTAGGTAAAATTTACCCATAACTCGCAGACTTCAACCTTTGAATGGAATGTGTGTGCTCTTTTTTTAATCAGCATAAAGAAAAGAAATTCTTTCATTGTTGTTGTTTCCCTAACCCTTTAAGTTAGCCTTCTTTCTGCTCTCATATTCCATATTTTCTTTTGTCCTTTCCTCCTTTCTGGAAGCAGGCACATCTGGAAGGCCATTCCCCCACTGTTGGGACTGGTAAGCAGGACATTCCCAAACCCAGCACGTAATGTAAACATGATCCTGGAGCCCAGGAAAAAGAAACTGGAGGTGGGAGTCTAGGGAGGTCGTAAAGGATGTAAAAAGTAGAATTTTCAGGTTTCTTTTTAAGCCCAGTTCATTTTCACATTGTGTATGTAATACTTCAGAAACAGTGGTCTTGGCTTTCACAAGAGCGCTTCCCTAAGAAGGAAGCAGGCTGCTAGTATTCCAGGAGGGAGGTCACAGTAACACACCATCCTTACCATGCCCCTCCCCACCAAACCTTATATTTGCAGCATGTTAGTAACCAGGTTTTTTTAAATATATATTTTTCTCTGTATCTCTGAAGTTTTATGAGCGTATTCACTCTTTGATAGGACAGTGGGAAAAGAAATCACTGCTTAGTCCCTTGGGAATATAAATTATTCAAGGAAGTAAGAGCAGAGCCTAAACTAGGTCACTGTGACTAAGAGGGTACATATTATGGAATGACTAGAGGACAAAGGATTTGATGGAACACACTGACAACCTTCAGAGAGCTGGCCTTCGAGCCACGATGAGGGAAAGGCTTCCATGACTCATGACTATTTGAAACATTGAGGACATTTTTCTCTACATCTCATTTGGCCTTCATGGTTCTTCTAATTCCTACAAAATTATTATGTGAACTTGAACAGATTTTGTATTCACTTCTAACTGGCAGTCAATTGGTGGCTTTCACTGCTGAATGAGTCTCAGTCCTGAAAATTCTCAACCCTGTGTTTAAAGAGGGTGACAGCCTTGGTGGTTGCTTTTTTAACAGTGGCTGGTACTGCATTTGTGTGTGACCACTTCTTCCCATTAACTGGCAGGCATTTCAAAAGCCGCAAAGTGGTGAGTTTCAATAAATGTCCTATTTACAGAGGCCACTACTGGATGATCATTTGAAGCTTTTTTTTTTTTCCTTCAAAATCCAGGTCTTTCTCAGTCATTGCGTTAGTCTAAAGCAAAATGTTCAAAAGTTTTAGGTTTAAGTGACTTGGATAAAGCCATTGTGTTAGAAGAAAATTCTTGAGTTTTGTCCAAATGAAATCAGGGGTTGGGGAAGATGGCTCAGTGGTTAAAGGCATTTGCTTGCAAAGCCTGCTGTCCAGGTGCAATTTCTCAGCCACCAATGAATGCTAGACACAGGGTGTTTGATTGCAGCAGCAAGACTCGGGCACATCCATACATCCTCTTAGCCTTTTCCAGTGTCTTACATAGAACCAAAATGGTTCCCTTTAGACCTTGCAAAATCTCAGATTATAAACTGGGATGCTTACTTCATTGCACAGTGTGGATGGTTAGGCTTTGTGCTGGCCACTAAAAATTGCTCAGAATGTCTTTGTTCTAGTCCCTAAGTCAATTCTAAGTTTCTTTTCCATGTGAATGATATTCCCAGATGGAGGAGACTGGCCTTAGTGAAAATGGGTGGTAAGTGTTGGAAGGGAAGATGAGAGATGTAGGTGAGGAGTGGTCCTGGGATTTATGGAAGACTGTAGTAAGGATACAATGAGGAAAACAGTCCTATTCCCAATTCTGGCAAGTTGTAGCTTCCTCATTCACATGGTCTTTGTTTCCCTCAGTGTGACACTTGAGAGAGAAAGGAATGCTGTGACTAAAATCAATGAGCCCCCACTGTTTGAGTGACAGTTATGTGCTTCTGATGTCCCTTCATGCCCCTGTGCTGGGAGCTCCTTTCTCATGAAGACTGTCTTCCTGGAGAACATTTGGAGAGGAAAACAGGTAGCTTTGTTAGGTAGTTTAGGGTGATGGGCCCCAAAAGTAAAAAATAAAGCAGAAATGGCCTTGTCTTCCCTTGCAATCTACACTTTATTAGAGATCGGAAAAGAATCTCTCCTCTCCTTATCTCTTGATTAATGGAGTTACTTATAACTGTTTTCCCAAAATCAGCCTGAACCCTTCCTGGGAGAGAGTTCCCCTGTCCTAGAATTTAAATCTGATCCTGGCTTTGTGCTTGGTTAAGCTCAGCACCCAAACTTGGGGTCATGAGTGACTTCTTGAGCCAGCCAATCAGCTCTCTGTTAGGCTTACCAGAGTCTGAAGGTAGAGCCCACTACAGTAAGGTTAGAAATAGATGGTTACCAGGTAGACAAACCTCTTTCTTGGCTGTACGACTCTCCTGATCTTCTAGATCCTGGTAAGTCTCCCTTCATCTCAGTCTGTCTGGGCTAAAACAAGGGGAGAAGCCCCACGGCCAGCACTCCCACAAGGGCTCTCCCCCTCCTGCCCTCCCCATGGGCACTTTCTTCTCTTTCCTCACTTAATCACTTTGCAAGTTCCTTCCAGGCCCATCACGTGGGCTCTCAGATTACGTGTGTGTATCCATTTTCCTTCTCTTGGTTTCATACTTCCCTCAGTAATTGTAATAACTTCATAATTATCCTTCTCAGTCTGGTTTACCCAATTCTTTCATTAAATACAGACACAAACATAGGGCTTGGGGTTCAAAGACATTCCTGAACCCCAGTACCCTGTTACAATGTGTCCAATGCATACTGAGCACATGGTAGGTACATAAATTGTATAAACACATGGCTTGTGCAGAGAGATTTGTGGTTCAAGGGTGCCAGAATGAGGGAGGAAGACAGACACAAATGCCGATCAGTTTGATATTTTTGCACAGATTTGGCATAAAGGAAATGTGCCACAGGGGTACAGAAATGAGGTCAGAAGCCAGTACAGTCTTGCCAGCTGCCACAAGTAGATACTGCCTTTCTGGCTGGGTTTCCTCTTTGAGACTCAGTCTTTGTGCAAGAGAAGTCCTGGGTAGCAAGCATGGATCTGGAAAGGTGGGTGTCAATGCAGAACATCATGCTACACATCTATTATTAGCCAAGAATGGAATCTCCTGTCCATGAAGTTAAAAGGACAGCAGGGGAAGACAGCTGCTTCAGTGCATCACTATAAAGACTCTTTGGCAAAAGTCAGTTGTTTTCTCCATGAACTAAAACTGGCCTTTGTTTGGAGAATTTCCTTTGGTTTTGTGACTTCTCTGGTCATTTCCCAGCATCCTTTTATTATCAGAGAGAGTACACCATGACCTTTTGCACAGGGTTAAAATAACAGCAGTAGCTCAAGTGAAGGCTGGGTTTTGCTGACTGTTTACATACTCACTATAACTTGCTGCCTGCATCAGCAGAGCAGGGGGCCCTGCCTATTCTGGCTTCTAGCAAGCTGTTGAATCTGTCAAGGCAATTAAATCTCTTTGACTCCTTTAAGTTGATATAAACATTTCACCCTCCCATTCCTTTCTCCCCCTCCCACTCTGTTATCAAGTTGTTTTTAGCATTCCTGGGACTATGTACTCCCCGTTCCATTTACGAACTTTGACTCCTGCTTAAAACTCCAAGAGTTTGGCTCTTTTAGACCTTGTGAGCCTCCGTACTTCTCTGGAGGGCAGGAAGGTCATCAGAGCCCATTGTCTATGTTGTGGGGTTAGGAAGATGTCTATGGGGAGTGTGGTAAGTGCTACTAACCTTAATGTAGGAGGGTGTAGCTCATAGCCATCTTCTTCAAAAATAACCCACCATGACTTAGGGATCTGAGTGGAAGAGGGGGTATGTTGTAGTCAGCATTTTAGTTGCTTCACAGAAAGAACCCAAGCAAAAGTGGCTTGTGGAGGAATGGGTTTATTTGGTTTATGGACTCGAGGGGAGGCTTCATTCTGGCAGGGTAAATGATGGCATCAGCAGAGGGGTGGACATCACCTCCACCACAGCACTGCGAACAAAGACAGGAAGATGTGCCAAACACTAGCATGTGGAAGCTGGCTTATAATCCCCAAAAGTCCCCAAAAACACAGCTCCATTGAGGTTGTAAAACCCAAAGTGCCATCAGCTGAGGATCAATCATTCAGAGCACATTCATTTGTATGTGGGGGACCACTGTATCAAACCATGACAGTTTGCCCCTGGTCCCCACAATCTAATACATGATGTAAATACAATGTGTTCAGCTCAACTCTTAAGTCCCACAACTTTCAATTCATCTATAATACCAAAAAATAAACCAATAATGACACAGAACATTCACACTGCAAAACATATCATGAGGCATGGCAATAACAGATTGAACAAGATTTAAAACAAGCAGGGCAGCATCAATATTTAACTCCAAGTTCAATGATTCTAATCAATAACAAGTCTCTTGGAGATTCAATTCTGCCCCTACAGCTCAGCTACTCACAATCCAGGAGAACTTTATCCAGTGCTGGTAGCTCACCTTGGCAGCCATCCATAGTCCTGGCATCTTATTGGGTCTCCATTGCAACCCACAGTTCACCCTCATGACTCCATTGGGCTTCCATGCAGGCAATCTAGCACACCTACTTGACATTGCTGATGGCCATTTTTCAAAAGCAAAACTGTGTTGCAAATCCAATGACCCTCTCTTTCTGCATTTACTCCACTCCACAGAACCATATGGGCTACCATCTTGTTAATCCATGTGTGTGTGGGGGGCAAAGCTTTTAGGCCCCTTACTTCTAAGTCTGCATTCTTCCTGTTGTTCCAATGGAGATCATTTGTCCCAATCTACATGGTTGTAATCTCTCAAACAATTGCAGGTGAATGGGCAGCAGTTTTGACCCAAAGATCTCTTTTCTTCCTGTGCCATCTCTATCTGCTCATACCAATCCATTTCCATGTAAAGCAACCCTGCATAAGTTCTCAGGACACAGGCAGGCAGAATGCAGCAAGCCTCTCATGAAAATTGCTTCTGGCACAGTCCCAACAAAGTTCTTTCTCACCCTTGTAAGTCAAACCTCACAGTCCATATTTCTTATTGCATTCAGGTCTTTTAACTCTAACCAGAATGGTCCATCAAGTTGAACTTACAGTACTGCAAGGTGTCTCTCAGGATGAGGTTTCAAATCCTCCCACATTCCTCCGGCAGATCTCTTCCAAAACCCAAAGCCAAAAGATCAGGGTTCTAGCAGCAACAGACTCCACTCCTGGTACCAAAACTGTTACAGTCACATTCATTTGTTTCTGGGGAAAACCTGGATCAAATCATGATAGGGTAGAAAGATTGTAAGATCCATGGTGGGGGAGAGAGAAAAAAAATCTAGTTAGCTCTCATATACTCCATAACCCCCTATTCCATGGACTGGTCCAGCAAGCCCACTTAGGAGGGCCACCATTGGGTGGGGATAGCGAGGAGGGAAATGGGGATAGCATCATAAGACTTGCTAATGTAATGTATCTAATTATTGACAATAAATAAGGAAGAAAAATAGCAGGAACTAAAATCCTCCATGTGCAAGGCATGCTCATGCAAGTGTCCTCTGAGGGTGCAAATGGAACAATATGTACTAGTCTAAATTAGAGTGAGCCTGGAACTTCTGAGTTGCTGCTGAGACTTCGAATACTCTTACCCCTACTGTTTTAGAGGGGATGGGTAGGAAAGGTGAGGACCTTTCATCTTATTATTGATCTGGCTCAGCTGCTTTTCCACAGAGTCAAAGTTATTTTCTTGTGTATTGCTATTTCAGTCTGAAGGTCAATTAGAAGCTCATGGTAGGAGTGAATAAAGAAAAGAGGGGAAGAGGGAATGGAGCTTGGCTTCCAATGCTGTTTACCCACCTTATATTCTGAAAGAAGGCTTTCATTGCAGAATTCTTTTAGTCCTCTTACTCTCTTTCTCATCATTCCTGTTCAAGAATTGACCCAGCAGTCATTTTTTTTCTAGGATGTAGATGAATTTAAAATTATCCAAAAGAAAGACCTAGCACCCATACAATCTCTGTTTTTCCTGCCCTCTCTATATGAGGCTTCTGGGAAATAGAATGCGGCCATTGCTTTATTTCTTCTGAAAGTCCACATCATCATCCCCTGGACACTCGTTGGAAGGTCAGAGGACCAACCAGCGCTGGCTTGATGTGGAGGAGTGATGAGGATTCTGTTCCCAAGGAAACAGAGGAAAACAGCCCTCAGGGAAAGGGAGACTATAGAAAACAGCTGTGAGAGGGAGTGATGCAAATTCTCCCAGGCCTCTTAGGGATCAGAACTACCAGGTTCACATATGTCCTTGACACTCAGCCTTCTATGATTCTTACTCTTGACCCAGAAAGCCCATGCTTCTTCTATCTAACCAGGCATATGCACCTCCTGCTATGATAAGGCACACTTTCCTTCAGTAAATGTGGGATGAGTTTGAGAACAGAATCACTAACAAGTTCCCAGGTGATTCCTTTGCTTCTGGTCTGAGGACAGCACTTAAACAGGGAGACTAATTCACTCAGCATTTGTTAAAAAGGAAAGAAGATAGCTAATGTTAATCCTTCCAAATCTTCTGAATTGATTTCTCAGTAGTGCAGACATCCCATTTTTAACTCCATCCCTGTCTGTTCCAGCTCCCCCCTCCTCTTCCCATGTCTGCAAGGTTGGCAGCTGTTCCTGAGTCCTCTCTACTATAAATGAACCTAAGTTACCCTGGGATGAGGTCACATTTTCCAAAAAACGTGTTTCTAGTCTGCGGTGAAGGGGAGGGTCTCTGAGCAGTTGAGGCCTGGGCAGTGTATCCTTTCTAAAACAGAGCAGTCTTGGACTAGACAGGATTTGAGGACATTCCCTAGGCAGAGGAAGTGAGGAGGCCCCAACAGTTTCCTGTGCTTCTCCAATCCAGTCTGCCTACTCCTGGAAGCAGACTCTGCTAGTAGCTCCAAGGCAGCCCCTAGAACTCCTGTAGGGAAAAGTCTCCATTAGTTTGTCCACTAGAAGCCTTATTCCAGCTTAAGACTCTTGAAGAAAGGATGGTCAACCCAAATAGCATCCATAAATCCTGAAAATTATGGTCCCTATACATGGAGCTTTGTAGAGAGTTCCAAGATTAAATAGGATGAACAAAATGAAAATGGAAAAGCTTTCCCAAAATTAACATTTAAAAGACTTACTTTAAGAGAACATTTTTTTTTTCATCCATAGGCTGAATATGAGTATCTGCTCTGTGGACCCTGGTGCTGAGTGCTTGAGAGTTTAGTGGTGAGCCAAAGTAAGGTGGGTGTTGCCCTCAAGGGACCACCCACTCTGCCTTTCAGGGAGTCAGCTACCTAACAAATTGTGCTATTCTTGCCAGGCAGCTATACCAAAATACCACAGACTGGCCTGCTTAAACAACATTCATTCATTTTCTTACAGTTCTGGAAGCTAGAACTCCAGGGTCAAGGCTCCAACTGACCACTCCCCCCCTCTCTCTTCTGACAGAGAGACAGATAGATATTGTGAGAGAGAACTCTCTGATGCCTCTTCTCACAAGAATACTAATCCTATTATGTAAAGACCCTACCTTAATACCTTCATTAATAACTATTTTCCTAATGGTTCTGTCTCTAAACATCGTCATGCTAGAGTAAGGGCTTTGACATAGGAGTTGGGGAAGTAAACATTCAGCTTATAACTCGGGCAACTACACAAGTAAACCCCAGTTACAAAACAGATATATGGCATGACAAGAAGGAAAAAAATAAGTGCCTTTTTTAGAGTTATATTTCCTGGAATTGCTTTTTAAAGACTTCTTTTATTATTCACTAAAAATAGAAATCAGAAGAGCCAAGAGTATACAACTGAAAATCATATTGTATTCTTTATTTTTTGGAAACATATTTTACTCATACTTGTCCTTAACACCTACACAATAATTTTTGGCTTCATTGAAAAGAATATGATCATTTTTTGGAACTATAATTATGACAGTTGCCTGATTCTTGAAATGTAATTACCAGGAAACTTACATATTAAAATACTGGACCTTTTTCATCAGACAGAAGTTCCTTTCCAAGAATTCCATTTACATTTTGCTTATCATCTCAGCAGTCTTAGATTAAGAACTTTTTTTTTTGTCATGAGGTTGTTACTTAAGTTAAAAAAAAAATCAGTGGAAGGAAGAATGTATTGATGTGATTTTTTTTTTCAACTGAGATTCATAAGTTAAATATAATATGATCCCAGTTTACAACAATTTGGCAAAATAAAATCAACTTGGAAAAATTTTAGAAGTTTTTAAACCAAAACAAATGTGGGTTAACAAGGCATCTATGAACCCTGGGCTGTGTACGATGTGCACATTCATAACTCTGAAATGCATTGCTAACACACTTAGAAGCCGAGGATCGGTGTTGTGTTCCACATGCGTGACTCTATAAGGAAGCTAGGGGATTCCCTGAGGGGCTGGGACCCTCCCTCAGAACAAAGCAAAGTGTGCACTCACTTCAGCTACTGAGGGCAGGAACAGGGGTTGAGCAGGCCTAATAAATATGGAAGTTGACATCTCCATGCTGCATTTTGTGGCATGAATCTTAGAGAATTGAGTTCATTTTGAAGCCAATCTTTTCTGAAGAATACTGAAAACTAATTTACAGTGGAGAAGACGATGGCAAGGTGACAACCAAGTCTAGATTGGGAAGGTTTTTATTTTCAGGAGATGCATATGTGTGTGTGTGTGTGTGTGTGTGTGTGTGTGCAGATTATGTATGATATGGGACATAATGTGCACACAGCATATGCACATGTATATACAGATGCACACACCCTGTGTGCATGCATGTTGAGGGGGCAGTGAAAATGGAAGCTCTGAGGTGAATGAGAGACTCCATCTAAGACAACAGGTGGAGGAGAGAAAAGAAGACATCCAATATTCTCCTCTGATTTCCACATAATTGTGAGCATGGGTGCTGGAGAGTCAAGCTGGGGTGGTCTCTGGCCCCGGGGCCCTCAGGTTTGTGAAGCAAGCTCTCCTGATTGCTGAGCCATCTCCAAGACTAGAGGGGGTTCTTTTTTTTCTCAGCATTTTCCTTTTATTTCAAACATAATACCTTCACAAACATACAGTGTCACACATTTCATCTTCTTTTTTATTGATATCTTTATTATCCAAAATCATATACACTGTATGAGAAAATCTTATGATGGTACTCCCTCCTTTCCCTCCTCCCTGTTCCCAATCCACTGGATATCAGCCTTGTTGGGCATACAGGATCAGTCCATGGGGTAGGGAGTTATGAATTGTACAAGAGGTAGCAGTTCCCCCCCAGCCCCAGCTTTGTGTATTGTTGCTGAGGGGTACAATGTCTCTGGATATTCTCCTCCACCATGGCTCTTACAATCTTTCAGCCCCCTCTTCCACTTAGTTCCCCGAGTCATGTGGTGAGTTTTAGGTTTATTGTTGAGATCTTAAGCGTCCCTGGGTTTCTGCTTTGGGTTGTGTTGGATATCATTGGTGTCTGTCTTCTTGAACTATCCTGGGTTATCTGACTTTCTATGGTGATAGGTCTCGTGTTTATTATGCCACTTCCTCACAGGTTTCATTTGGGGCCTACACAATAGGCTTGGAGTGGTTCATCTCTTTCCAGGATGTCAGCCATCATCCCGTGACTTGTTGATGGAATTGGGTTGACCACAGCTCTCTCATTGCCTTCTGAAAAATACAAACAAAATCTCCATTGGAGAGTAAGTTCAGTATAGGTTAAATGAGACACATATTGCTATATTGTCAAGATTCTATTTGGTGTAGCCTTTCTGTAGTTCTCTGGTAGTGGAAACTTCCCCTTGGAATCCAATTTTTTGGTTCCCATAAGATTTTGCCCTGGATCCCAATTCCAGTTAAAGGTTCTTTGTCATTGAGTGGATCTCTTAGCCAATTTGAAAGCCATTGATTACCCCCCTAGGTTTAGGTGCCACTATTGCACAGGTGATCTCTTCTTCACTTGCTGATCTCTCCCATGGAGCAGTGTGTTCAGCATTGTCGTGACATCAGTCTGAATTGTGTATCACTGGTCTCTGATTTTTGCAAATATCTTTGACCAGTTTCCTCTGACAGTTTATGTAGCACCTACCAACTCTACACATGCTACCATCTAGGAGCTGGTTACCATTTTTTATCTCTCAGGGTCTCTCAGTATTGTGCAGTGACTTTCTGTGGATTCTTTAGAAACAGGGTCTTACCTTTGCCCTGGGGAAGGTATTCAAGAGCTTTGACAGAAGCCTGTCTTATTTTGGGGACCTCAAGGGTCACATTGATCAACAATTCAGTTTGGGAAGGAACCAATGACTGGGACAGGGAGTTTTAGGTCTGATCAATTTTTCATAGGGTTATGTTTCCTCCCTTTTTGTTCATGGCCTCTCTTACCAGAGGATACCCACAGCTTCCTCAAGAGTTTATTGTATGAAATTAAGGATTTTATGGTTTCAATTCATTATTGGTTTAGCTTATTGTAGAAGTCCCCCCATGATCCTATCCCTCCCCTTATTCCTTCCATTCCCTTTTACAGTCAGGTTTGCTTAGAGTTTAAGCATGACTTGGCTAAGAACCACATATGAAGGAGAATATGTGGCTTTTGTCTCTATGATCTTGTGTGAGTTCACTAAGTATGATCTGCCCCTCCACAGTACCAAGCAGACTGGTAATATTAGGCAGACAAGCAGGTGGAATCCATGAGGATCTCCCAAAGTCCATTAATAGGTGAGACATTCAACATCACGAAAGTTGCACAATGTGAGAAAGCTGTGGACCAGATCTGTATGGTGGATGCTTGGGTTGCCCTGAAGAGCTTAGGGAAGATATTGACCTCTCTCTCTAGCTTTAGAGTCAAAGCTTGAAGAGGGAATAAAGGGATTTTAAATGACAGAGTGAATCCTAGTATCAAACATTTGAACCACAAGCAAAGCATACCAATCCTGGTGCTGAGATAATAAGACCTTATTTCCCCCCACTATCTTCCAAATCCAAGATAAGCCTGGATGCCTTGAACCATGTAGATGACTACATTGGACCCCTGAACCCAGCTGGTCCATCTGAGGGTAAATCACTTCCTTTAAGTCTTATTTATTGTCATTCTGCCTCGGTTTTGCTTTTTTACTTTAGGGGTGCTGTTACAGGAATGAAATTCTGTTTCCTCAGAACTGTTTTCTAGCTTCATGATCTCTCATTGTTGTCTTTGCCAGGCCTCCAGCCTCTGGAACTGGCCAGAACAAATGGGCAAGGAAGCTCTTGGGAATGCCCTGCCTGAGCCTGAGAGGCTGGGCTAGGCTCAGAGCCTTGCTCTCCTCCCCCACAGCTCAAATGCCTCCCTTGCACTTCTGTTTGAAATTCCCTTTCTTGGGGATCAGCTCAGCTACAAGAATTCTCTGTGGGCTGAAATCTGGCAGATTAGATCTTGGGGAAAATGTTATTTGAACATAATATCTGTTCTTAAAATGACAAATTTTGCAGCTGTTTTCCAACTGAATTGTTGAGGATTTGAAAAATTAATTGCAAGATATTTACATTTTCCAAATGGTAATAATCTTTACTTCTTTTAATACTTTGAAAGAAAATAAACTAAGATATAACTTTTAAATACCATCTTCTTTAAATAAAATCTTACAGTTATAGTCACTAACTTCCCAGACTTTACTTTTTTTTTCTTTAAACAGAAAAGTCCACTGGTACAGAAAGTTGAACAAATTATTTCAACCTCTCATGTTGAATTGCACTGTTTTGGTAAAGTTTGAAATGGCATTGGTTTATCTGACATAAATTTCTATGTCACTTTCTTTATTCCTATGTTTTATAGAAAGAAAATGAAAACAAAATCCTTTCTGTGTAATGTTTTCTCATGATCATGATGAGGGTGAATTTTTCCTGTGATCTGCAGACACTCATCCAAGGTTACCTCCTAGCTATCACCAGCCTTGTTCTTGAGATCCTAACCTGCCTGGACATCTTGGCAGCATTGACCTACCGCGTTCCATGATGGTACTGCATGTCCTTGTGTATAACTACTTGAATTTGCTACGTATTGATATCTGATAGATGAAATTTGACACTGTGCTTTATTATGTTTTGATATTCATTACCAGCTTAGAGAAATATTTCTGGCTGATATTATTTGGGATTCTTGTATATCAAATTAACTGGAGTTTGATACTAGAGTGAATTTCTCAGGTTTTCCCAATTTTCTTCAAGTTATAAAACTTATATGAAACTGACTTAAATTTATAAAAAATGATAATGAAAAAAAGATATGATGTATTCTAAAATGTCTCTAATGTAAGTGGTTTGTGTTTCCCTAATAATCCTCAGAAACACATAATAATAATAATCCCCCCACAAATAGTCATGTGAACATAAAACTATAGAGAATGACCTGATAGCTATGATATGAATGCTCAAGAGTTTTAGTAAGTTACTTGTAATAGATGATGAGACATGTCTGCCAGAAACAAAGTAATGAGATCTAATACTGTGTCTGTAGAAGCACGTCTGAGCTTCTGGGTTCTGTTCTAGCTGATGTATCTCAACAAAGACATTGAGATACAGTGCTGTAAATGGAATTTGGCTCATTAAATTAAGAGCTCCATGGAAGATGTGGAGATATGGGATCCTTTCTAATATCTCAACATTATCACAGAAAACAGGATTACATTTCTCTTGATTCTCTATTCTAAAGCACAAAATCAGGAGCAATGGCAGAAGATGGGGAATAGGTTCTGGTCTCTTGTAAGAAAAAAAAAGTGTATTTTTATTTCTATTTTTTAATCACACAATGTCCTATATTAGAAAGTAGTTTTTTCTTCCACTGGGAAATTTTACACAGAGACTGCATAAACACCTGGATTCCTTGACATTAACATGTCTCAGCCCTAGAGCACTATTCTCACAGATATTTGCAAGACTCTCAGTCAGCTAGCTTTGAGGGACATAGCCTATCTTACGTTCTTCAATGTTCACAGTGTGCTTCAGCACATTAGAGACTAAAACTTTCTCAGAAAAGAGTGCTGTTGAACATTGTGTCAACCAGCATTATCCAAATTTAGTTAAACATATTCCAAACATCTTCCTCTTATTATGGAACAAATATGGTTCAGAACACACATTGGGAAATGCTATCCTAAGAACTTGATTCCATGAAACCATTCTCTTCATAAGACTGAGTGCATGCCTATAGATACATATATGCACCACATGCATACACGTGTGTGTCTATGTAACAGAGGATGGGTATTGGGGCTTATTTACACATAGCAGATAATTTTGGAAGAGTTTTCTAAAGGAAATATAAATTGATAGAATGATGGATAAATAATCCTTTAAGAATCATAACTGCCTCCAAAACAATCTACAAGTTTTAACTTTTCCCTCAGAGAAGCCTTGAAAGCCAGCTTTATTCACCAGGCATCAACAGCCACTCATCAGCAGAAGAGTAAGGTTGTTATAATAATATTCTTCTTTCCTTCATCTTCCCATATATGTAGGCAAATGGCCAATTTCTTGAAAGTCGAACAGGAGGGAAGGAGGGGATGTGAGAGAATGCTGGGCACTGGTTGAGACACATCTTAAACATCTGGTTTTATTTACATGTAAGCCCCTTGCAGAGAACTTATTCAGCGTGACCGTGAATAACCATGTGTCTGCTGAACTGTTAGGTTGTGCCTCAGAGTGTGCCTTCCCCCTTCCTACCCATGTCTGCTAGCCTTAGCCCACTTCAAGAGTCAGCAACCAACAGGACTTCTGAATGTGCAGTTTCTCTTCCTCTTCTCTCTTCTGGCTCTCTATGTTTCTTTCCCTGTGGTTTTCTATCTAGAAAACTACTACTTTGGCAAGGGTTGGGGACTGAGTCATGGATGTGCCCTTGCTTACGTCTTCTGTAATTGGAAGCCAGAATCTAAACTCTGACACAGCTGTGGAAGGCAGCTGTTCCCTTCTAGTAATGCTTCTCAGCACATTCACCCACACCTGCAAAGCGAGTTTATCAATGTTCTCATAGAAGGTTCTAGGGTTAGGAGTACATGGAGATAGAAGACAGAGGGGGATTTCTTTCCTGGATCTTTCGGAGCTTTCTTTAAACATGTGCATATGAATCTGACCAAAAGAAACATTGCTTCAAGATTGCTACACTCCCCCCTCCAGCTACTGCCCCCATAGTCCCACAGACATGAGAATGCTGCAATCAGTAAGCCTTCTACCAGAGAAGATTTTTGTGAACACTTTATGTAAGGATGATTTACCTCACTAGAATTAGCCAGAAATAAAAGCAATATCTTTCAAAATGCACTAATGATGTTTTTTAGACAACAATGTCAAACTTATATTTAAACTTTCTCTTGATTTTTGTGTGCTTGCGTGTACTTATTAGTGTACTTGGTTATCGATATTTTAATCCACAAGCAACCTACCAGGTGAAAAGGATCTAGAATAAAATGAAACAAAGTCTGTTTTATTTGTTTAATGAAAAGCATTTCAAAAGATGACAACTCTTGAATTATTAAAATTAAAGACTTGAAATAAGCGCAGGAATGAATGGAGAGATCCGTGGTCCTGAAACTATATCTTTTCTTCATTCTACTTCATTCTCTGAGTACCCCTGACACGCCTCCAGGAATTCAGGGACACAGCACTGTTCTAGAATATGGAAAACTGGAAAAAGATTTATATATTATGAAGGAAACAATGAATTGCTCATAGTGAAGTAAAAGATAAGTCTGGATTAAATAACCCCTCACGACAAAAATCTACCTCTTTTTTGGTAACTATGACTTTTATATATTCTTTTTCATTGTTACTTTATCTCAAACCAGTGAAATACAAGAGTGCATTCTTAGATCCATGTCCTCAGCCATACAATCTCACAGGAATGTCTTGGAGACGTGTTTCTATGCCCTCTTCCTGGAGGCTTCAGCTGGTAGGTCATGTGTTGGCATCTCTAAAACAAGTAAATTATTAAAAGGTATGTAGGTTAAGTGTTTTGTACCTCGAGATTTGGAATGTTCTGGTCTCAAATGATCTTTCCCAGCATAGCATATACCCCTATCTCCCCTGGCTTCTCAGTCCAGTCCAGTTGGTATTTTTGTTGATACCGGTGCTTGAGAAAAAGGACAGAAGCTATCTTCCATCTTGTGTTATTAATGGCCATGATTTTTTCTTCAACATTTTAGATTGTTTCAGTTCTGCTCACTATTCACTAGATATTTCCTATGAAAAAATATGAGATTAAAAATAATAAAGCAAAATCTTGGTCTAAACATACAGAGCTTGTATCTTTGAGAGCAAAGAATCTCTCTTATTTCCAACTAAATCACTTTGACCAGAGTCTTCTCTGGTGTTTATTAAACCTGCTCATCCCCTGGGCCTTGAATGGATGCATCCCAATTCACTTGCCAGGAACAATGTCTTTCCTTCTGACATTGTATTTCTGGTATAAGCTTCCTTAAAATATTTCTTTTTAAAATTGTTTGCATATAGTCCACTGACAAACGAGTCTTGTGAATTCATCAAGTCCCCCAGTGAGGAGTTTGATGATATAGTCCTGAATGGAATATAATGCATTACTGTCATAAAACTCTCCTGGGGATGAGAAGGAAGGCAAATGTCTGAAGGGTATTCAGTGTAGGAGGAGGCAGGGCAGGTGCAAGGGAACTCCCGGAGGGAATGCATCTTGCCTGACTGTTTCTATATTGCTTTCCATGTTGATTTCTCTGTACTATAAAATTTCTCCCATTTGTCATCTGGATCAACTGAAACAAATGTCATGTGTTGGGATTGGGAAGTGTGGTGAGCGGGAAGTGAGCATCTGGGAATAACTTCTACTGCTAAAGAGCGCTGAAAAGATACTGGATAATGATTTCCAAAGGATGTTGGGAATAGAGTTGGAACCTCTTTGCTCCCTTGTTTGTATTTTATTTTTGTTTCTTTTAAGAAATCACTATTTGACCTTTAATATATTTAACAGATGTTTACTATGAGACTAAAATTGAAATAAAGTAACAATTTTGCTTTCATGTGTGAAGTATGCATGATGACAGGGATGTTCAGTAAACCAGTATATTTGTATGATTTGTTTGATTCTATTGGGGCGGGCGGGCTCAGCCAAACAGCATACAAAACTCACTATTTCAGACAGAAATTTACTAGGAAATTTCTTCCAAGGAAAGGCATTTATTTTAACACATTCTCTTATGCTAGAAATGTGTATATTAAATATATCACCTTCTTTCTGAGAGTTCATAATTCAAAGTTTGGTAACAAATATCGTATGAAAAATATTGCACGCCTTCCCTTGG